>PVIJ01010119.1:31792-62344 GCA_004024925.1 Scalopus aquaticus | reverse complement strand
CAAAATAGACAAACCACTAGCCAGGCTTACAAAGAAAAAATGAGAGAAAACACCAATAAATAGGATCATAAATGAAAAAGGAGAAATCACAACAGACACAGCAAAAAAAAAAAAAAAAATCAGAGATTACTGTAAGCAGCTATAGGGAAACAAGTATAACAACCTAGAGGACATGGACAAATTCCTAAAACTATACAATCACCCAAAACTAGACAAAGAAGCTGTAGAACACCCAAACAGACCAATCACAAGTAGTGAAATTGAAACAGTAATTAAAAACCTTCCCAAAAACAAAAACCCAGGACCAGATGGTTTCACAAATGAATTCTACCAAACATTCAAAAACGAAATAGTCCCTATATTACACAAACTCTTTCAAAACATCGAGAAGGAAGGAGTACTAACAAACACATTCTATGAAGCAAATATTACTCTAATACCAAAACCAAACAAAGACAATACAAAAAAAGAAAACTACAGACCAATCTCCCTAATGAATACTGATGCAAAATATTTAACAAAATCTTGGCCAATAGGATCCAACAATGCATCCATAAGATAATACACCACGACCAAGTGGGATTTATTCCAGGGACACGAGGATGGTTCAACATCCGAAAATCAATCAATGTAATCCAACACATCAACAAAAAGAAAAATAAAGACCATATGATCATATCAATAGACGATGGGAAAGCATTTGACAAAGTACAACACCCATTTATGATAAAAGCCCTTGAAATCCTTGGGATAGAAGGAACATACCTCAACATAATAAAGCCATATATGACAAACCCACGGCCAATATTATCCTCAATGGTGAGAAACTGAAGGCCTTTCCCCGAAGATCAGGAACAAGGCAAGGATGTCCACTCTCACCATTACTTTTCAATATAATACTGGAAGTCCTAGCCAGAGCAATTAGACAAGAGAAAGACATTCAAGGGATACAAATAGGAAAAGAAGAAATTAAACTGTCTCTATTTGCAGATGATATGATAATATATATACTAAACCCCAAAAACCCCATTAAAAAACTACTCAAAATAATAGACCAGTTCAGTAAATTAGCAGGATACAAAATCAATGCACAAAAGTCAGTAGCATTCCTCTATGCAAACACCCAATCTGAAGAAGAAGAAATTAAGAAATCCATCCCCTTCAAATTCGAATCCAAAAAATTCAAATATCTGGGAATAAATCTAACAAAAGACATAAAGGAGTTATACAAAGAAAACTACAAAACTCTGTTGAAAGAAATAGAAGAAGACACAAGAAGATGGAAAGGCATCCCTTGCTCATGATTGGAAGGATTAACATTATCAAAATGGCAATCCTACCAAAAGCAATTTACAGATTCAATGCTATTCCAATAAAAATCTCAATGACATTCTTCAAAGAAATAGATCGACTACTGATGAAATTCATATGGAACCACAAAAAACCTTGCATAGCTAAAGCCCTACTAACTAAAAAGAAAGAAAATGGAGGAATTTCACTCCCTGATTTCAAACTATACTACAAAGCCATAATAATTAAAACAGCATGGTACTGGACCAAAAACAGACAGAAAGACCAATGGAACCGAATAGAATACCCAGAATTAAAGCCACATATCTATGAACAACTAATCTTTGACAAAGGAACAAAATAAGGACAGTCTATTCAATAAATGGTGCTGGGAAAACTGAACAGCCACATGCAAAAAAAATGAAGCTAGACTACTACCTCAAACCCTGCACAAAAGTCAACTCAAAATGGATAAAAGACCTGGATGTAAGACCTGAAACCATAAAATGCATATAAGAAAATATAGGCAAAACTCTACATGACATACATCTCAGCAAAATCTTGAAAGACACATTCCTCAAAGCGAAGGAAGTGAAAGACAAGATAAACAGATGGGATTACATCAAAATAAAAAGTTTCTGTACAGCAAAAGAGACATTAACCAAAACTAACAGACACCCTACCAACTGGGAAAAGATCTTTGCACACAATACAACCACTAAAGGACTGATAACAAAACTTTACAAGGAACTCACACAACTCAACAAAAATAAAGCCAAACCCAGTCAAAAAATGGGCAGAAGAGCTCAAAAGGCACTTCTCCAAAGAAGAAAAGCAAATGGCTAACAGATACATGAAAAAATGCTCAACATCACTTATAATCAAGGAAATGCAAATCAAAACCACTATGAGATACCACCTCACACCTGAGAGGAGGATGGCACACATTAAAAATACAGGCAACAACAAATGCTGGAAAGGATGTGGAGAAAAAGGAACTCTTCTACACTGCTGGTGGGAATGTGAACTGGTCCAACTACTATGGAAAGCTGTATGGCGATTCTTCAAACTGCTAAACATGGAGCTTCCATACGACCCAGCAATACCACTTTTGGGAATTTACCCAAAGGACACAAAAACACTAATCCGAAAGGATACATGCACTCATATGTTCACTGCGGCACTGTTCACAATAGCAAAGGTATGGAAGCAACCCAGATGTCCAAAATAGATGATTGGATCAAGATGTGGTACATATACACAATGGAATACTATTCAGCATTCAAAGAAGATAAACACATGCAATTTGCAGCAACATAGATGGAATTAGAGGGGATCATACTCAGGAAATAAGCCAGAAAGAAAAAGAAAAATATCGAATGGTTTCACTTATAACGGGACTATAAGGAAACTAAATAGGAGAGAGACACTCAGCGGGTATGGGGGGGAGGGGGTGGGGGAGGGGATGATAAGGGCACAAAACGGAATAGAAAAGAACACAAGGGACCATGGAGATGGATCACGGGTGAATTGGTGGTGGGTTACCCAAGGGGAATACAAAATGTAAAAGACATAAACAACAATAAAAATATATATTAAAACATACACACACACACACAAAAAAAAGAATTTAGACTCATCATTTATCATGGTACATTGCCTATAATGCTCTTTTATCCTTCTTTTCTTTTTCCTTTTTGTACCTGGCTCATTAGAGAGACCACTAGTCATTTTAAAACCAAATTGAGTTTAAATACATTTCCTTGGCACATCTGTTTTGTTAAATGCATCCCACGTAACCAACATTAAAAGCCAATGCCATTAAGAGGGCATAAGGTAAGCTCATTTAGTTGACCAAATTGTATAACACAATGAATTAATATGATAATACGCCTTTGGAGACCAGCAGCAGATAATAGAGGTGAACAGAGGAGCTCGAGACTGGTTTTGGAAAAGCAAAAGCAATTCATCATTATGCTGTAACAATACAGGGGAACATTTCTCATTTCCCACGCACCTTTCCCCATCCTGAAGCCTTCTAGTTGTACTTTTTTCAACACCAACTTTGACCAGATTGACTTTACTCACTCAGACTGCTGCATTATTTGACTATTTGCTTGTGTTTTGAATCACTGGTAAATAAGTGGAGATTTCACTTAAAAGTGAGAGTTGGTGGGATGTGAAGCTATGAAAGCTGTACCCTTGTCACCCTGCAGAACGACTCACCTCACAAAACACTTTTAATGGACAGAAAGAGAAGGTGGAAAACAGAGAAGAACAGGTAGAACAGAAATACCATCCAAGATTCCAGCTGTCCTTCCCTTGGAGTTAAGCATTAGAAATGATACACTATGCAAATTGACAATATTTTTTTTTAACTCAGTCTTTCAGTGGTTTAGATTTCTCTCTCTATTCTGCCAGAAAGAACCTAATTAAAGCTTATTGTAATTGTGCCTGGTCAGCAAGAATGTATCCCCTAGCTGCTTAAGAAAAACACGCTATCTAAATTACATTTCCCTCAACTATAAAATTAGATACACTCATTATAGAAAATTTTAGAAAACACAGAAAAGCATAAAGGGGAAAATGCAAAATCATTTATAACCTCAACTCTCAGAGATACCCTCATAGTATTTGAGTGTATTTCCTACATCTATTTCACATGTTGCTAAACAGTCTTCAAGGATAGGATTTATTTGCTACATAAAATGATTTAAAAATACTCCTGAGACTGACCATATAGGTTTTCTTTTTTTAATTAGAAACAGAGCAATAGCAAACACTTTCTATAAGCCTTCCATCCCAGTTTTTGTTTCTTTTAGGACATATTCCTAGGGTAGAATTCCTGAGCAAGAGGGTAGGAATAATTTTGGAGCTAAATCCACCATTTTTCAATCCTTTCTTGACCTCTCGGCAACCAATTCCTTTCTCCTTTGCTCTGTGACACAGTTTTCTCAATTCCCTCCTATCTCTCAGTTTTCACAGTCCCTTTCTGGGTCCCTACCTCTGTCAAACCATCAATATTGAAGTTCCTTAGATCTCATCCTATACCCTCTTCTCTGCGCTATGTTCTTACTCCAAGTGATCTCTTCTCTCACGGTTTCATATACCAGTAATATCTAAAGTTCTCAATATGTAAGTCTGTCCCAGTTCCCCTTGCAAGCTCTAGGATGGAAATCCTAGACTTCTGGACTTCTCAATTTCAGTGCTCACAAGCATTTCAAATCCCTGATCTTACCACAACAATTTTATACTTCCTAATGCCTGCTTTAGAAAGATAATAGGATAGTATGCAACATTTTCTTCTTCCTATCTTTAATAGGAATGTCTTTGGGGTGACACATGTAGCAAGATTGCCTGTTGGTGAGAGAGAGAAATTTTGATCATGTGAAACTGTACAAAGGAAGACCTTTCCTGCCTGCTTGGACTTTGCCATGTTTGCACTATTAATCCTACCACACAGTTTGACGATGTACTTTTGTTGAGAAAATTATCCAACTCATAATAAATGCTGTAAGGTTGACAAAAATCAAAACTGCTTGTTAAAATAGACCAAACATATTCAATAAAGGATCACAACTTGCTAAAGACATGCAAAAACCCAATAATTTGAAACCAAAGGATTCTATAGAAATATTTAAAATAAAATCAAAATCAAAAAATGGCTAAAGAGCACAAAGCAAGTATGGTATGGTTTTAAGTTAGGGGTAGAATTAAATCTCTTCAAAATTAGGGTCGGTAACATTTGACCCTTAAAATTAGAGTTGGAAAAAAATAATAGCCACAAAGTAAAACTCAGACAGGCAGAAAGTATTATCTATAAGATGATATGAGGGAAAGGTAAGGGGTGGGTTGGGGGGAATCAACTAAATAATCAATTAAACCTTTGTTGATTTCAATGGAAATAATTTCAGAAAAAATTAAAATGGAAATGGAAAAAATGGTTTAACTGAACTATAAAAAATTTGATAAAGGAATTAGGCCTGACCAGTGGCCTCCTCATGGGACAAAAGATAAACAATTTTCTCTGAAGAAGAAGTTTCCTATGTGGCGCACTAAGGCTTCTCTTCCTCCTCTCCACATGTTACAGAGAACAAGGCAAGTAAACACCCTGAGGCTCACAGTGAGGCTGGCAGCACGGCTGTCCCCAGAGGATGAGTTTTCTAAGAACCAAGCACAGAGTTGCCTGAACATCCTTCATGTCCTGTGCAGGGCCTCACACTCTTTCCGGAGGATGACACAGCCTACTGTGCAGAGGATTTCAAAACTGAAGACTCTAAGTGTGAAAAACATCTGCTTCGTTTGTTCCTAACCTGGGGCCACAACATTCTTGAAACTGAGTGCAGGATGAATAAATAATAGATGTCCTCCCATTTATTTTAAAGTGCTACTAAATTAAATCTAGTCTTTTCTCATTCTGTGTCTTTTCAATCAATAGATTCTAAAATCCAACAATTTTCATGGGGGAGTACAAGGCATCTTCTTAAGATTAAATGAAGTCTTTAAAACCAAAATTGATCCAACCTAATCCCTTCATTTTACAGATGAAAAGGTAAGATAAGTGACATGCTCAGGTTCACTTATTGGATGAACAGGGTTAGAGGGCCTCCCTGGTGGCGCAGGGGTTAAAGTCTCAGCGCTATCAAACTATCATCAGCCACTGCAGCACAAATTCCATCCTCTGCCAGGGAGCTGACCCACATGGCACAGCAGACCTCTCCTATCTTGCCCACTGCTCCCCTCAGCAGTGTATTTCATTAGATCCGCCTATTCTGCTCCCCACTCTGTCTCTGGTGAATCCTCTCACCACCCTCCGCACACCACTGTTCTGCACCCCAGTTCTTGTATGCATAAAAAAATAATTTTTTTTAAAAAGAGGGTTAGATTTAAGTATTTTTTTTTCCTGACTACACAGCAAAAGCTCTTTCTACTAGATTCCTTCCCAAAGAAGGTCAAGCTCAAACATAGCTTTATGACTTCAAACTTGCTTCTTTTGAGGTTCTTGTTTTGTTTTACATTTAGGAATGTGTGGCAACTGACCCCAAATATCCTGGAGAAGCTGGAGAAATCATTTGCCTTCAGAGAACAATTATTATAAGATAATCATAAAAAAAGTTAATCGGTATTTTATCATTGATAAGGGAAAATCTCATTTTTTTCTCCCAGTGCCTAAATGATTGTGACCTACTGTTCTTTCTTCCTGGGCATTTGATCCCCCTGGTAGGAACTACACTTCCCAGCCTCCTTTGCAGCCAGGTATACCTATGTGACTGATGTAACTAAGTATTCACTAACAGCATGTGAATAGGAATATTGTACATAACATATATCTCACTTGCTTGGAAGAAAACTTTTTGCTTTGGAATATTTTTGTTTGTTTCTTCTCCACTATTAACTAGAATATGAACATGTATATAAGTTGCACCTTTGTTTTAGTAGACACAGTTAATGCCTTTACATGGTGGTGAAGCAAAAATAAGGCAGGCACTGAAGTCTCTGAGTGTTTGCATGAAGGATAACTGCCCATCAGGCCAGATCATGAAAACTGGCCTATGACATCCACTGCACTCCAAGGACCACAGGTTACAGTCCCTCTGCCTTTACTATGACTTACACAGTGAACAAACTTTTTTGCCCTTTGGGAGCGCTGAGAGAGAAAACCAAGGTCATCAGCTTGTCACATTAGCCAAAATACATTTAATTCTAGATTTGTCTGCACAATGTCTGATGGAGGAGAAGAAATGTAAACTGTGTTTTTGTGATCAAAAGTGTGGTCTGGTTCATGTTATAAAAGTCAGAGATGTCTGACCCATATTTTAGGGATTTCTATCACCTAACAAATAATTTTTTAAAAATCTCCTCCCGTTTTCATAATTCCTAGTGAAAGAATTATGTGGGCAGGAAGAGAAAAAGAAAAAAACATGAGAACTATGCTATGCATTCCATTGAGAAGATATTTATACTTCTGAAATCTTGATAGGAGGACGTTACTTTAAATCATATTTGACATTATTAGAAGAGTTTCATGTTGATCTTTTTAAACTGTTCTTGCCATTCTACCCTTTATACAAAGGAGGTATTGTAATGGACCTTCTGGCATATACAGGGAAAAAGGGAATTCTAAGTTCCTTTCCCTTCTTACCACATGCTTGGGCTCCCAACCTAATGGTGTATTTGAACTCACACCCAGCTGTAGCTGAATTGAGAGAAGAGAGCCTATAAGTTAGGGTATCTGGGTCCTCCTGAGAACTCTACTGCTCCCTGATGATACTTTCTTCCTAGAGACATAAGACAATGTGTCCTAACAACAATGTTCGTACCAAGAATCCAACCTTTAAGAATACTATTATTTTATTACTTTCCAATTTTAATAATTAAGAAATCCTATTTCTGAAGTCAACTGTGAATACTTGTGCGAACTTTAAGTTGATCTTTAAGATTAAGCATTTGCTGAGTCACTGTCATAGCAGAGTTGTAAAAAGCTTTCCCTCATTCAACTCTATCTTGAAACCATTCCTTAACTAGAGTCATCTTTGACTCACTTTAATCAGGACAACAATCATCCAAAAATTTAATTATTGTCTCTTGCATACTACAAGGAGCTAATATAATCGAAATTTCCTACCATATTCTAGTCTAACACAGCAGGTCTTCAGCAGATGAGAAATACTAGAACTTCTGGCAGGACACCGGGCTGATGCTGTCAAGAGTGACGTATGTACTGAGTTCCAGTTCATTTATTTTTAAGCTCATCATCTCCGCCTAATCCAGACTCCAAGTTAGTTCATAGAAACTCTTCCTTCCTATTCTGGCAGAAGCAAAAGTCAACACAGCTTCTCTCTTGCTCATAAAATAGCAGATTGAAGATGATATTCAGTGATAGTCAAATTTAGAAATAGTGCTTTATGGCAACCATTGATTATAAATAGTGCAATAATTCAAGCATTAACCTTCCTTCCATCGTTTGACCCCAAAATGTTAGATATAAATATGTGATGTTCCTCCTGGAAAATGAGATTTCAGGAAGCAGAATTGCATTATGATCAAACTAAAACCTATTTAATAAAAAGCCTCTAATAGGGTTGTGGTTTAAAACCAGCACAAAGCAATGACATATGATAAATGTTCTTCAAATGTACACATTATAATCAAATCATAAGGATAATTCAACCCAATGCTCACATTGTTCCTGTGTTCACCATTTATATGTTGAAATTCCATATTGTGACTCATTGCTGAGGAAGAATTGACATATTAAAAATACAGTATTGCCTTCCTAACTTCAGACTGAAAGGCTAACTACCTTTGCTCATGTTGTCAACACACACACACACACACACACACACACACACACACACACCTAAATATATGCACTTCCCAAGTGACTTTAGATATTAATTTCATATGAAAACTATTGAAAAATGTATTAAAGTATCTATCGGTTCCTTAGGGAAAATCTCTGAGCCCTCTGTTTTTAATAGTTAAAAGATCCTTATTTCTCAAATCAACTGTGAATACTTGTGCAAGCGTCTAGTCTGAAATACAAGCATTTGCTAAGTCACTGTGGGGGTGTAAGTTGGGTTCATCTCAATGATTTTCAATGACCTGAGCAATTATACCTCAAGTCCAGAGGTTGGTCCAGACAGTGCTTCCAAATTCATAACAGACATCAATCAGAATTCAAGACATGAAACTAGAAATCCTGGAAATTCACTGTAATTCCCAAAACCACAAATTATTCTTCAAATACTTTCAATATCCCTCATATACTTTACTCATTACTAAATACATCTAAAAATTATTTGGTTCATAAGAAATGGTAACTTTAGCAGTATTTACAAAGAACTGTAGCCTATAGAAAATATTCAAATACTGGTAAACATCAGCAATGATTATTGGGTTGAATTCATAAAACATTCAGATCTCCTAGCCAAGTTAATAGCATTACATGGAACCAAAGTCTAAATTGCCAATTTAAGATCTGATTTGGCTTCTAAAAACACATTATTTCCTGGAACATCATTCACAGGGTTTGTATAAAGTCTGCTACACATGTAAAATTATTGGTATTTATTTTTATTTGTAAGAATGAGTCACCATTAGCAGTAGACTGACCCATGAAGACGTAAGGGCCTCAGCTTCAAGCAAGGCTGGTTGATTGGATTGTGACACTTTTCTCCTCTGTGCTCCTAAGCAGGTTTCTGAAATGTCAATCTTAACGTCAGAACCCATGTGTCGAAGTTTTCTGCTCTGCGATGTGATCAGTAATTCCTCTGAGATCAGCACTGATCATGAGACTTTCATTTTCACAGGAAAGTGATGCATTTTTCCTTTCTCCCAATTTTTGACAGGTTTTTCTGTGGACTCAGAAAAAAGGTAAGTTTTCTGGAAAATGTTGGGACAGAATTCCTGTAGGGACACAACAACTTTGACAGGAGAAGTGAAATAATGTGAAGTTTCTTGATAATATTTTGCTCCATTTGCAAATACCCAGCAAAAATACTAGGAATTTGGAAAATGGTTCTTCAGCCATCTTTTCTCTTAAAACTATACCAGCTCCTTCAGTTCCACAGTGACACTATCTTGCCGCTCTAACACCAAATACCCTAGAGACTTAGTTTGGATCAAGCTCATCTCTGGTCACAAACTGATTCTGCCAAGACAGGCTAGAACTGAGTGTTCAAACCCTATTCCACACTATACCTGAGGAGAACCTGGGAAGTGGGTCATGTAGCCTCTGAGTTTTGCATTAGACCACAGAAGCTCCACATCTGTCAGTACATATCTGGTTTTTTCCAGAAAGAACTTTTTGTTGACTTAAAGGAACACTTCTGCTGCTAAAAATGAAACAGAAAAGGTCTGTCAACTGCTGACTCAGGGAGCCCTATGAGGCCTTGGGGACACTTAGTTGGACAGATCTCTGGGAAACTAAAGTCAGGTTCAGGCGAGGGCCTAAAAATGCAGTGCAGGCTGATCCACGGAAAAGGGCTGTCTGGGGTTCTAGAAACCAGTCGGGGTGAACACCTCTCTGCCTGGATTACGGGCATAAAATGACTCAGGCTTCAGAAGCACACAATGGACTGGCCAGACCTTGGTTTTTCTGACCACGCATGACCCACCTGAAGCATTCCAGTAGACCGAGGACAAAGTCAGAAATAGAAAGGCCTGAAAACTCTTAAACTTTGTATTTCTACATCTTTTTCCTTTAAAGTGAGTTTCATGTGATATTGTAGACACTTTCATGAAGATTGCAAGCTCGGCAATCTAGCCATCCTTCTCTTCCTCCTCCTCCTTCTCTCTATTCCCCTCCTTGTTTTCCTTCTTCCTCATTTTTCTCCTTCCCACTTTGCTTCTGCTGCAGCTGCTGTTTATTCCACTTCTACTTCTTTTCCTAAGAACAGAATCCTTTCGCTTGTCACAACTTTTGATTTCTTTCCCTTTCATTACAGAACAAACTAAACTGTCACTGGGACAGTTTACCTTGCAGTCAGTCAATGCACACCCTCAGAGGCCCACAACCTCAGAGACCCAGGCATGCTGCACTAGTGACTGAATACTTGCTGCACACTCCCTCCCCCAGGGCCGCTGCTCACAATAAGTCATCAGAATAGTGTCCATTCACACATCTCTACCTGTTGAGGGCCAACTTGCCCTCAAGGCTCTGCTCACACATGCATGAGCAGTCAGTTCTCCCCAAAGTTACTGTCAATTCCCTTGAAAGTAGAATGATCCATCTCAACTCATAACACTCTGCCCTACATGTAACACATCCTCAATAAATATAAACGGAATCCCAACTCCCAAACACACATAATGCTCTTTATATAGCAGACTTGGAAAATAGGTTATTGACTAGCTAACCAAATAGGAAAAGATGAGAAAAACATACCAGAATAATTGTGTTGCCCTGGGTCTTAATTTCATGGCGTGCATTTTCTCATGCAAAATAAAAAGAAACAAGAAGATCCTGAATTTTATTCAAGCGGAAAATGTTTCCAGATTTTTTTTTAATAATCTCACATGGGCTCATTTTATAATTTTTAAATGTTATTCTCAGCATTTTCAGAACAAAATCTTAACAAAAAGAAAAAATGAAAGCTGCCCACCTGTCTCCCCCACCCCCAGCAGAAAATTCACTGGGTGTGTTAGCATAAGAATTCAGAATGGGAAACACCGAGTATATCATTCAGGGCTGTCACCGCTCATTACTTATCTTACCAAGCTGCCTCAGTGTTTGACAAAGCTGGAGCTCACAAAAACATGTGAATGTAAGATTGATTCAAAGGAAATCAAGCAGACTGGGGAGACACAAGCACTGAATAATTCAAAACAAAAACTGTTTTGTTGATTAAGCTGCAACTTTGATGATAAAGAAGAATTCAATGAACCAATGTCCACGGCTACCTCGATTTCCTCTTCTGTACAATGGGAACAATTACTACTTATAGAACTCTATGAAGACTGGAGGATGATCTTGTTAGCTCTATGAGAACAAGGATTGTGTTCTGCTTACAACCCTCCTCACTGCATACCAAAGAACACGTAGTGCACAAAAGACAGATTTTTGGACTCAGAGAAACATGAATGTTCTGAGAAATGTCAGGAAAGAATTGCCACATGGACATCTTAGGTTTGACAGGAGAACAGATGAGTGAAATAATGCAGTTTCATAATAGCATTTGGTTGGATCTTTAAGTGGGACCTACAAAAGTCCTGGAAGACTGGAAATGGAAAAAAAAAGTAAATAAATTAATTAATAAAACCCTTAGCATGATTCTTCTCATCTATTTAAAAATTTAATAGATGGACATTTTAAAGGAGACTCTATAGAGGGTAACTCAGTCAATTGGCAGAGCACGTGCTAGGAGCACTGCGATCTCAGGCCACATCAGGCCCAGTGCCTATATTTGTCATCTTATATGTGGGAGGGGAAAAGACTTGACCTTTAAAGCTCTGTGATCTTGGCATCAGTATATTCCATGATGAACTTTTACCAAACTTAGCCATTGTATTTGAAGAGTTCCAAGTACTTGTCCTTGAACCTGCCAAGAAGGTGGACATTCTGAAGAGTTTGGGACCAATTTACACTTAACTCAAAGTCCCAGAGGCCTAATTTGCAACTCTTTATTGTCTTATACCAACTCCACTAGAGCCATTCCCTCTTCTCACACCTTCCTCCTCTGATGGTTAGCAAGAAGACAAGGGGGTTAAGTTGGGGTCCACACCCTTTTCTTCTGAACTATCACTGGTGATTTACTCTGGTTTTACCAAATACTTACAGAACACTTATTAAGTGATGGTTGTGAGAATACAACGGGAAATGTAACACTATTGCAGCCGCAGGCAAGGAGGTGATAACAAGGCTGAGGAATACTTGGGGACAGCTAAGACAAGACCAAGAAGGGCAGGCGAGGACAACTCTACATGTGGCATCTGCAGCCACTCTGGCATTGGCATTTGGCATACTGAGAAGGATGGGTGCTTACTGAACCCCAAATACCTTCTTCAAGGGCCTGACATCTGAACTATCATCATTTCATTAGGAAAGGGTTCCAAAAAATTCTAAGGTCAGCAAGTCTAACCCTCCTTTAACAGATGCAGCACTAAATTCCACAAGGATAAAGTGACTTATTCAACATTATGGAGCTAATTCAGGGCAACAACAAATCTATCAGGGCAAGTCCAAACCCAGAAGCAAAGGCTAGTGGCTTCCACTCATGGTTTACTCAACAATACAACTATCTTCCTTTTGGATTAGAACAGTGTCCAGAAGGGAAGACACTTGGGAGAAATTCCAGTTCATTCCAAAACTGATAGCACACTAATTCCAGTGATTTCACTCCATGAATCAGTTATCAGGATTTCATGTGCTGTGGCTCCTACTCTGCTCCCAAATGCCCTCTGTGATAGCTGTCGGACTGAGCCGCTCTCACTGGCACCCTGGTTTTAGAGACACAGCACTTCGCATGGCCACAGCCCTAGCTACGTCCAGGTACTGACCTAGTTGCTTTTGCACGTATGAACCTATTCAATGCTCACAGCAACCGAGGAGTAGTTAGGTACTAGAATTAGTCCCATTTTGCAACTATGAAAGCTGAGGTGCCGAGCCAGAGGGAACTTGCTCAAGGCCACAGAGCAAGTTTGCGAAGAGTTAGGATTTAGATTTAAACGCAGAGTGAAGCTCCAGAGCTCGTGCTCTGAACAACTACAATATACTTAGTCCTCTCTATATCCTACTGCTGCATAAAAAACACTCCAAATGCAGTGACTTAAAATAATACAGATTGTTTTGCTCACAATTCTGTGGGTGAGGACTTCAAGTGGAAAACAGTCAGGACAGCTCATCTCTGTTCTCCAATTTCTGGGGCTTCAGTTGGGATGACTTAAATGACATGTTGGAGGTCTCAGTTCCCCTTCAATACGGTCTCTCCATGAAGCTAAGGGGGATTTCCCCACAGCATGGTCTTACCATTCCAAGAGGGAGCTTTCCAATGTTGGAGAGCTTATCAAGCTTCTACTTGCATCAGACTTGTTAACTGGCCAAAGTAAATCATGTAGGCCAAGTCCAGAGTCAATATGGAAAAGGCCAACATAAGTAGTGAACATCAGGAGGCTTGGGTCATCTAGGGCCACAAGTGTGGGCAACTGAGAATAAAAGTGAAGAGAGAGGAGCAGCTTCTTCATTTTCTTGTATTTTCTTTTACAAGGAAACTGCTCTCTATAGGAAGAAAGAGCTTAAAACCAGTGCATATTGTATGGGTGGAACGGAGGTTTTCTAGTATAAAAGGCAGTTGCCCTTTTTGGATACAAAAGATAGTATCAATTGATCCACATACTAAATTTGTGCTCCCCTCATTTGAGGAGACTTGAGTGACATAAACCACAGAATCTTGAATGAATTAGTGGACATTTTTATTGAAAATAATGAATTTCCCTGGGACTCTGATGTACTACATCAGTTGTGGAAGTTGCAGTTAATAAGATAAAATAGAACGCAACAAGTCTGTATGATTAGCAACTATGTACTCATAAGCCTGACAGAAAAACTTATGTATAAAGAGAAAATAAGAGACACCAAAAAACGTAACAATAGATAAAATAATATCAGGTGGTTAAACATCATTTTAAAAAAATGAGCTAGTAAATAATTTTCTGAGACACTAGGTAAGGAGTTTGTAAAAACTACCCAAGTATCCCTACTTTGCTCAGAAAACAACAGACCCGCCTAGAAATTTCAGTTCTGTGAGTTACAATCCTAATTCTAATCCCTCCCATATGACATTAAATGAATCATTTGTTCCTCCACAGTCTTGTTTCTTCAGTTTTAAGTTTCACTGATTGAGAAAAAAAGAGCCCAAATTTTAATTCAAAATGCAGTTTTTGTTCTAAATTCTTGCCCAAAACTAATCAAAGTTAAGAATATTGGTAGCAGGTAATCATATGTCAGTTCTCCTCACATGGGTAAATCTTTATCACTTTAGCATATGAACTACTAACATGTTTCTATCTATACTGTGTATTTATGAGTATAAACTTATATCTACTCTAGTGTGTCATGTAGCTTAAGTTGCGTGAGATAATGTGAGGCAAAAATGTAAACCAGCACACAGAATGATCTTTGTTTAGAAGGCACATGCCCCAGTATAATCATGCAGAGATAAAAGTACACACTTCAAAATATGGAACAGTTGAGTTCAATTATGTTTACCCTCAATGAGTTCATTAGAACTCACTTGGTGATGTCATTAAGTCACGCTTGGGACTAAATATGAGGGGGAGCAGAAAAAAATGACAAAACGTGGCCGCCAGAACTTCCAGGGCTGAAGAGAGATGTGATGGCATTTTTTAGAAAGCTGTCCCAGATCTGTGTGGGGTAACTCTTGAGTCATTTTTAACCACACTAACTCTTCTAATGTGAGAGCCTCTTGCCAGCAAGTTCATAGAAAATCGTAATTACCAAGTGTTCCCGTCAGAGTCTGGGTGCTCTGTTGTGATTTAAGACTCTGAAAATACAAAAGAAACATGCAATTTTTGTAAGAGACTTGGACTCTGTACTTCTAAATATGGAGACATGTATAAGCTCACACTGCCAACTCTCTAGAGTTCAAGAAAGAAAAGCCAAATCAGCATGCCGAGTGAAGGATTATTGAAGGGTTCTCTATATTCTCGCATGTACCTAGGTACAACATTTAGGGAATATATGAACCCACTGGAGAGAGGACTTTAATTCATACCTACTAGGATATGTGATAAGCCGTATTCTACCAAAGCAATCTATATTATATTAAGGGCTTCTGGTGATCTCATCTGATCCACATGTCTATGCTAAAAGTGAGTATTAGAGTCCTCTTTTTGAGAAGAACAGGGGATGAGCAAATTTTAAGTGATTTATCTGAGGTCAAATGTTATGAGTGGCAGCAGTACAACTGGATGCCACATCACACCCCTCCCTCCGCTGAACGATGCTCTTTACCCCAGACAAGAGCCTCTCCATAAGTCTCCTCTGTCTCCCTTTGATTCTTTAAAATGTTCTCACAAGATTATCGTCTTTGGTGAAAAACTCTCCACTCACATATTTAGTCACCTATTGCATATCCATGTAGCAGATATCAGTATTTTTGAAAAGATGAAGTGAGACTTTCAAAACACAATACTTCCCCAAGGATGTTCTACAGAAATGCTGAGACAAGTTGAAATAAAGTGATAACTCCAGTCTCCCAGAGCCCTAAGATTCAGAGTCCCTGATCTCTTGGGTCAAGGTTTTCTCATCAGCATCTCAGCTAGAAGACCTCTCAGGCACATTGTGAGTCTAAGATTCTATGATGCTAGTTATACCCCCTAAATATTTTTTTGTTTTGTTTTTAAATCAAATTATTGATGTGCCAATTGTTTACATAACTATTATTTTGGGAGTGCAACTTCACATCTCCACACGTGCATGTGCTTCACTCACCTCCACCATGTTTAATTTTTATTTTGTTTCCCTTTCCAGTGGAATTGGATCCTCAAAGACTTTTCTAAGTTTTATGTACAAGACTGTATCACCTGTTTTCTTTAATGTGCTTTATGACATGACCCTTAAATCTTCTTTGAATTATGATACCTAAAATCTAGTTTTCTTCCCCAGCCAATACACGAAGATATTACACCACCTCCTATGTCCCCCTCCCTCTTCCCTCTGGTAACCACTGTATTTTTCACGGAGCCTGAGTGGTTTTTGTTGTGTTTTGCCAGCTTGTTTGCTTTGGTTATTTATATTCCACAAATGAGTGAAACCATCTGGTAACTGTATTTCACTTTCTGACTTATTTCACTTAGCATCATCACCTCAAGATCCACCCATTTTGTCCCAAAAAGCACTTTCATCTTCATTTTGAATAGTATTGCATTGAATATGCATTCCACAACTTCTTTATCTAGTCATCTGTCAAAGGGCATTTAGGTTAATTCTATGTCTTGGCTACTGTGATTGATGCTGCTATGAATATAAGAGCTCATAAAACTTCATATTAGTGTTTTCATAGTCTTTAGGTAAATGCATAGAAGTGGTATTGCTGACCATATGGTATATCCTATGTCAGTTTTTTAAGGAATCTCCATACCATTGTCCGTAGAGTCTACAGCAATTTACATTTCGATCCACAGTGAATCAATATTCCTTTTCTCCACACTTTTCACCAACAAGAGTGCTTTCCAGTCTTTTTGATATAGGTTATTCTCACGGGGGTGAGGTGATATCTCATTGTGATTTTCATGCGTATTTCTTTCATTACAAGTGAGCATTTTTTCATGTGCCCATGAGTCATCTGTATGTCTTCTTTGGAGAAGTGTCCATTTAGGACTTTTGCCCATTATCTTATGGGTTGTTTGTTTTTACGTTGTCAAGTTGTATTGAGTTCTTCATATATTTTGGAAATTAACCCTTGGACAGATGTGTGATGTGCAAATATCTTCTCTCCATCCATAGGTTGTCTTTTTGCTGTGGTGGTTTTTTCATTGTATAAAAGATTTTCAATTTGATGTAGTCTCATGTTTACTTCTGATTTTGTTTCCCTTTCCACTGGAGTTGGATCCCCAAAGACTTTTCTGAGTTTCATGTCCAGGACTGTATCACCTGTTTTCTTTGATGTGCTTTATGATATAACCCTTAAATCTTCTTTGAATTATGATAACTAGCATCTCTACTTCTTCCCCCCCACTCCCCCTACCTCACCCCCTGCCAAACCAGAAATAACTGCAATCAAGTTGTCTTCCTTCTTGGGAAAAGTTGTCCAGGAAAAGGGATTCATAAAAGGGAAGAGAGTTAACATGTATAACCAGTCACCTGCTAGTTGCTTTATCTATGGTATCTCCATTAAACTCTCACAACCATCCCTTATTTTTATATTTGATAGGAGGACAAACAGATACAGAGATACTGATTGGTTTGCACAAGGTCACAAAGCCATTATCACCTGAGTTTGATTCAAACTATCTGCTTTCAAGTTCCTGTTCTCTTCCCATAAAGCTATTTTGAGCACGTAGGCTAAAGTTCAAGAAGATAGCTAAAATGAAACATTAGCTCCTAAATAACAGAAAAGCAGTGTGGAAAGGTGAACTCCTCAAGTAATCAGCAGCTACAGGATTGAGAGCATGTCAACTTTATGCTTCTATATTCCCCAGAGTATGTCCAGTGGAAATGGTGTGGCAGAGAAAGAACATTGATTTGGGAGACAAGAGGCCAGGATTCTGGTCCTGGCTCTTTGGATGTTTGAGGAAATATATATTTTTTAATGCCCTGCTCTAAATAAGTGGTAGTTCTCACACGTTGGAAAATAACAACAATAGCAACTAACATTCTCATGGTGCCTGCATCTTACTGGACACTGTGGTGCAGTCTACCTGACATTGCCTCCTTATCATGAAAATGATAACCCTAAAGATGAATATATTAAAATCTCCACTTTACAGATGAAAAATTCAAAGCACAGAAAGGTGACATCGTCTCCCTAAAGCTTCATGGTAAGTGACAGAGCTGGGATGCAAACCCACAGAGCCTGATCCCAGTACCCAAGAGTGTAGTCTTCTGCTCAGAGTACAGGGACATACACATATGACTGGACAAGAATGTAGAAATGCAAGTCCAAAAAGCTCATTGGGGAGAAAGGCTGCAATGCAATCAGAGGAGCCATGAAGGGAACGTCCTACACAATATCATTGTTGTGTTATTCTACTTTCTGCAAGAACTGGCTCTGCTAGAAGTTATACTTGAGCATATGAGCATCTTGGTGGAGCATCTGGAGTGGTTCCATAAAACAGTAACTAATGGAAACACAACCACAGTGGCCTAGCTGAATCAGGGGCTATTTCTCTCAAATAATATGCAGTCAGGGGCTGCACAGCTGCCACACTGACCCGGGGACCCATCCAATGGGCTCCTCTTGCCTTTGCACGTCACAGCTGCCAATAAGAGTGTTATTTTCATCCTGCCACCTGAAAAACAGACGCTACACTTTCCTACACTGTCCCATATGTAGCCACTAGCCACATGTAGATATTTAAATTTAAATTTCCTAAGTCAAGTTTAATCCAAAACTCTGTTCCTCAGTCACACCAGCCAAGCTTCACACGCTCAATAGTCACATGGGTTGAGTGGCTACTATGTTGGCCGGTGCAGGAATAGCAGATTTCCGCCATCACAGGGAGTTTTGTTACACAGCACTGTTCCAGATGTCACATATGCAGACCTTGTGGGAAGATGGGGAAGGGGAGGAAAAATACTGAGTGCCAACAGAGAATGTTCCCTTTTAAGATAAAAACAATAGCTTTCATGGAGTCCTCACTCTGCAGAGTTTGACTTGCACCTCCATTGGTTAAAATGAAATCAATGATTATTCCTAAATGCAAGGGAGTTTTAAGTGGGCCTCTTGTTACCCTAAACTAAGACAAGAGTAGTCGGCAAAGGAGAGAAAAGAACATATAGTTGACCGAGCACATAGCTATCTTTGCCAGCCTCAACATCGTGTGTGAATTGTGCTTTAATTTAGGCTGGACTTACGAAAACAGAATAGAAAATCCGGTCAGTAAGCATCTATCATTGCACAGATGTGGAGTTGTGAGCATGCAAAGGCAGAGAGTTTGGTAAGTAAAAGACCTGATTGATAGTTCCTTTCATGGATGAGCATGATAAAGCAGGACACAAAAATGGAGAAAGAGAGTATTAGAGTCTAGACTTATCCACAGAAAGGACCATGGCTCCTGAGCCCTTAGGCCTTCACCAGGTGCCATTCCAGGCTGCAGAGGGTGTCATCATGCTGTGGGGGATAGGCGACCTGCAGCCCGCTCCACACAACAAGGAGACAGCCCTATTTAATGTCCAAGTTGTTCCTGATCAACTTGTTTGAAGTGGCCACAAGGCCTTGATTTTGGACATCTATCCTCCAGGCCTACGAGATAATACAATTCTGTTGTTTGAGCCGCCCAGCATACGGCATTTGTTATGGCAGCCCCAGGATCAATGAATCCATCTCTATCTTCTTCAGCACATGTAACTCTAGCCCTGGGTATATGCATTAGCATCAGGGTGCTTATCTTTTATTTAGGCTGGATTTACCAAAGTGTGCCTCCTCATAGACTTTCTTAAAGAGATGGGCATTTTAGGTGGCTACTGGTAGCACATGGCATGGGGGTTTGCAGACAGGTTTCACACCCAGAGCTGATAAAGCTCTAAACTCTTCTTTTTTTTAAGATTTATTTATTTATGCATACAAGCTGGGGTATAGGCCAGAGGCGTGGGGTGGCGAGAGGGTTCACCAGAGACAGAGTGGGGAGCAGAACAGGCAGATTGACGGAAACACACTGTTGAGGGGAGCAGTGGGTGAGGCAAGAGAGGTCTGTCGCGCCATGTGGGAATCTCCCTGGCTGGTGTCAAACTCGCGTCGCCGCTGCCGACAGCTCCACAGTGCAGCGCTTAACCGCCGCGCCACCAGGGAGGCCCCAAAGCCCTAACCTCTTACAATAATGAATCAAGTTTTAGTGGCTCAAAAGCAGGGAGTGACAAATATCTGGCATCCTATATCGGGTACAAAGGGGGAGTTTCAGGATGACAGTGAGCAAGAGGTAAGGGCTGTGGTTTGGAGAATGCAGACACATTTTTCTTCAACATTTTGTTTCTCGCCCGTCTTATGGGAAAATGAAAAACAATTACAAATAAATAAGTAAAGACAAAGGTTTACATCTTTCCCCTATTGTCACTACCCCTTTGCCTGACTCCAATCTTTAACAAATGTTTGTATTTTACAGCTGATTTAACAAAAGGATGATTTAGTTTGAAATGCATCAAGAGACATGGAGAAATATTAGTTTCCCCCAAAGTAATTTTCTATGAGGAAAAGCAATGATGACACTTAGTTATTTCATCCCTAAAAGGAGCAAATCTACCCCCTCCCCCCCCCAAAAAAAAACCTTCTGGCGGCTGAAACATCAAACTGGTATGTTGCCTGAATGATCGTGCTGATGGCTATTTTAAAATGAGGAGATAACAAAGAGAAGTTTCAAAAAATCATTTGGAAAATACAATCTATTGCTATCTAGAGGTTTTGGTAAATAAATACCCACTTCTGATAGTGATTCAGTGTGGGGTGAAGGGTGGGAGAAGGAAGGGAAGGGGTCTTATCTGATATGTGCAGCAAACCTCTGACTTGGAAAACACTTGGGGATTCTCAAAAAGATAAGCACCCTGATGCTAATGCATATACCCAGGGCCAGGGTTACATGTGCTGAAGAAGTTAGAGATGGATTCATTGATCCTGGGGCTGCCATAACAAATGCCATATGCGGGGCGGCTCAAACAACAGAATTGTATTATCTCATAGTCCTGGAGGATAGATTTTGAAAATCAAGGTATGGGCAGAGTTGGTTGGTTCCTTCTGAAGGTTGTGAGGGAGAATCTCCCATGCATCTCTATTGGCTTCTGACGGTTTGCTGGAAATCTTTGTTGTTCTCTGCTTGTAAAGGCGTAAGTCTAATCTTCCCAAGGTATCTCCCTCCATTTCTGGCTCTGTATCCAAGTTTCTCCTCAGAGACACTCCAATCTACAAATCCCCTACTCAGACTCTGTAGACAGCCATATTGAATTAGGGGCACCGTCATGACCTCATCTTACTTTGATCACCTGCGAAGACCCTATTATTACCAAATTAGGTCACATTCACAGAGACTGGGGGTTACGACTTCAACATCTTATTGGAGGGTCACAATTCAATCCATAATACTAGGTAGCCTGGTCAAAGAATTACTTCACTTATCCACACTGTCACTGTAACAGATTATGTAAAAGTAAACGTGATGGTATCATTTTTGTTCCTTGGGAAATTACTAACATAAAAAAACCAGCCCCACTCAATTTCTAGATGTTTGCAAGTTCTGATTCTTTTCTTTATAAAGTTCAAAACATATTGTTCCAATCTAGGTTTCTGTATTAGAAATTTCCAACAGATTTCCTTATCTCTTTACCTTTCATCCCACTCCAGAGAATCAAGACGTGGAATTTGGAATATACCCCTCAGGTAATGTTCAAAAGTTTGATATCTTCCTTAATCTCATTCAAAAACTGGAAAAATAATTCAATTCAACTCTTTACAGAGAAGTTTCTCCACATCAGGCATTGTGCTGGAATGTGAATGTAAACACTGTAGTAAGCTTAGCCACCTGGGTCCTGCTGGAATGGCTATCCTTCCTGACATAATGGGGGGAAAGGGGTATTGTGCTTTTAAACAAGTTGCTACACTTTCAGGGAAATCAATAGAAATTAGGTGATTTTACTCTGAGTGCTCAGGAATTTCATGATTCCCAATCCCAACTCCATTGATATCTTTTTTTTACTTGGTACTTAAGGGATCCAGAACACAAAATGGAACTGCTTCCCTTTACACCATTCTCTACATTTCCCACACTCCCTAATCCCCAAAGAAGTAGAATAATGAGGGAAAAATATTCAAAACCAGTTCCTATAAAAAGCCAAGAGATCATGGGTCAAATGAGTAGGTTAGGTTTGAGCTTTTTCCTTTATAATAACTTCTCAGCACTTATAAACTCTCCTCACCACTAAGTCACCTATCATTGTTCTCTTTTCAAAGTTAAAAAGCCACAATTTCTTTAACCTTTCTCCCTGGCCCAATTTTATAACCTTCTGACTTTTTTGTGTTGCTCTCTTAGTTCCTGTCTGAAATCTTTTCAATTTTAGAGTCAACAATCAGATGTTGTAATCAAATAAGCTCTGGACCTAAGTGAAGGACACTGCAAATAGCAAAAAAGTGGTTGTAGCCTAAGAGATGCATGGACATGGGCAGGGAGGACAGGGGATGTGGCAGAAACACAGCATAGGACTGTGAAAGGCTTGAAAAATAAAATGTGCACCGTATGTGCCAAACAGCACCGGAGCTGACTATACAGGCACGCTCTCCCACCTCCCCCCAAACACCAGCATGTGATAGAAAGCGCAGGGAATGTTGAGGCTAACAAGCTCTCTTGGAGGAACGGCCTTGTCAGCAGGGTGAGGGCAGCTTACAGGCAGGAAGTCGACAGCACGACAGGTGAGCCCACAGGCCTCTATTTACAACGTAATCACATTTACTCTGATGGTGATCAGGCCATTCAGTTCACAAGGACAATTGTCCATCTCCAACAAGTCACTTGGAAATGAATGACAGTGAAGACCTCACAGTGCTGTTGCTGCCTGGCAAGAAACTCATTTGGCGCTGAGACACTATCACAGCCTCAAGTTATGTTCAACTTGGCAAAAGTAATGTATAGGCTTCTACGGGCAAGGAAACTCACTTCACCACAGGTTCACTTTCCTTGTGACCAAGCCACCTAAAGGTGACTTCCTGACTTTTCCCTTTCCTGCCAAGGGGATAAACCAGGTGGCGCTCCTCGCTACCTGCAGTCTCCACTCGTCCTGGCGGTTTCCTTCCTCAACTATTTCCCAAGGTAGCTAGTCTCACTCTTAGATTTCCTCCCACCCTCAGTACAAAAGATTTCATAAAAATGTTATTTCCCAGCCTACGTTTTATTCTTCATATTTTTCCCTCTCTTTGCCCTCCACACCCCACACATACTACTCACCCATTTTACACACACACACACACACAACCCTTCCACTCTTCACATAGTCATTTAGTTCCTGATTTGGGCCCCATATAAACCAAGTTTCCCTTGTTTTTATCTCTTACTGCAGTCTTTTCAAATCCCATCCCTGAGTGTCCAGTATTTATTTCGTCATTATAATCTAAATCAGAGATTTGATTATCCAAGCACATGAACGTTCCTCTTTTCAGGCTTTTAAATTCATATGCCTCAGTGAATGGAGGGGAGCTGTAATCTTGCATAATAACAGAAAATTTCATGGAAATCCCCAAGTAATCCAGGTAGCTTATACAAAAAATAAAGCAACAAACACAGGATTTACTGGGAGAACAAAGGTTATGGGAGAGTCTGTACGTAATTTTTATGATATAAACAATTCTATTGACTCTAACTTTTCATTCCAAGACCTTCCTGTATCATTCGATGTTTGATGAAGATGAAATGTAAGAAAGTCAGATGTCATGTCATTTATAACTAAGCATTACGGTTGGTTAGGAAATAAGAGCAGGCATAGCAGGTTACAAATTTGCTTGCTGTAAATTCACTATACCTGTTCATAATGCACCTTTACTGAGAAAACAGCTCTAATAACATATATTGTGGTTCATGAATGCTATTAACCACTCCTTTCGCCTGTTACAAATTTAAAAGGTTTTTAACTTTACAGACAATCCATAGGTTTATGAATTGAAAGCCACTAAAATAAATCATCCTTGGTAATGAAAAGGGAAAAAGGGGGCATGATATAATTTCTATTTGTCAAGGTATAATGATGTCACCATCCATTTATCCTCTGCACTTAAAGGTTGAAGCTATTCAACAAATCTCTCCTCAGCCAAATACAGCTGATGCCTTAATGGAGGCTGAGGCACAGGTTTCTGAGTAGTTCACATATCACTCACCAATTAGAATAGAAGGTAAAGCTTGTTTTTTTCCTATCCTGTGCAATTCATTAGAATAATAATCTTTAATATATGAATAGTAGCAGGACCTTAAAGTATAATTTTAAAAACTGTGTGATCATTTTAAGATGATCTCTCTCAGTAGTTTGTAGATAAAACAGATTTGCTTCTAGAAGTGCTATTTTCATCTCAATCACTGTTTCGATTGATTGTTTTGTTTTTGTTTTTGTTTTTCGTTTTACCAATAATTCAATGAATCATTAACAAGACAGAATATAGGGTAAAGGGTTGCTGGTCAAATTTGACCTTATACTTACTCACATGGCTGCTGTGAGCAGCTATCACTGCTTAAGGAGACTAAGCCGCGGCCCAGCAAGTACTGAGATACAGCTTTCAACTCAGTCAATGATCCTCACGCCCTGGCATCAGTTGCATTTGCCAGGGAGATGGGGCACATGGCATCATACAGATTAGTGGCAGCCTTTGTATTTCCAGGGTACTGGATATCGGGTAATCTTAGGGAAAGCTGTCTTAATTCTGCTTTATGGCTGCCCATATCATGTATCATGCAGCACCAATCCCTCTCATCTTGGACTCAAGGCTGGGTTGGTATGACTCAAACATGCCAAAGAACTCAGTAAAAGGTCTGGCCTCCTTTAAATGATGTTAGGTGAGAGAGATCATCTCTCAGCACTCTACTAGGAGACTATCTAATTCAGTGCATTTAGTACACTCAAAATGTCATATAGACACATTAAAATGAAAAAAGAAAAGAAAAAAAGGAGCAAATTTGCTCCCTGTGATGAGACCTTTCAAGATTTTTCTCTCTTAACAACTTTCCTGCGTATCATACAGCGGTGTTAGCTCTAGTTACCATGGTGTACCTTAAACCTGCCTAGCACTTCTTGATCTTGTAAGTGCAAGTTTGTACCTTTGATTACCTTCCTCCAATTCTCCCCAAAGTACATTCTTAGAACACAGGTTTTCAACTTCTCTGAAAGTATACAATTCTCTCATTCACACATCACAGACAAATTCCTGCCCCCCCCCCCGCCCTTTCTTTGATCCCTTTGTCAGTGGCTACCTGTACCCATCTGCTGCAAATCAGCTTAAGTAGTTTTCACTTAGAAGTCAGGGGCCAGATTACTGTGCCCAAAGGGTACACAAAGTTGGGGGTAAGAAAAGAAGAAATGGTTCTTCTCTATGTCATGATTTGAAACTCAGTGTTGTTGTTGTTTTTTTCTCATTCTGTGTCATGATTTGAAACTCAGTGTTTTGTTTTGTTTTGTTTTGTTTTGTTTCATTCTTGACTCTGCATAGACAGGAGAGTGGACTGGATATTCTTCCTCTGGTCCACTCCTGGTACATAGGCAGGCTCTTAGCAGGGAAGACCTGAGTGCCCAATTACAAAGCACTTCTCCCCGTTATGCTGCGAAGTGTGCTGAGTGACCTGCATCTTGCTCATGATGAGTCTGGCTGACTTTCCCTGTGTTCCACTGAAACACACATATATTTGCTTCAAGGTGCAACTCACATCCCTTTCTTTTAAGAGTCCACTTGTAGCTTCATCTATGCTCCCTGGACTTTTCCCTTTTCTCTATTTCTACAGCACATTTGCAGTCTGTGCCACACGCACACAAAAAAATTAAAAATGTATATGTATCTAATTTAAAGCTCTGTTTCTCAACCCTTAATTTTGGCCCATATCCCCCTGGGTAACAGTGTCCGTCATAGAGGTCAGAAGATAGTATGTACAAGTCCTGCCTCTGCTCATTATTAGGTAACCTTGGCAAAATCCTATAACCTCTCTTTGAAAAATGGGAATAACAATACTTGACCCACTCATTTACAGAGTTAAAAACATCCAATGAGGTCACCCATGTGAAAGTGCAAAGTATACACGAATAATAAAAATATGTTATTCAAGCCTTACTGGCTTCTCCAAAGTGTATGCTTTTGGTTCCAGAAAGTAGTGGCAGATGACTTTCTCAATGTCAATAAGGTATGAAAGTACAGCTTTTCTCTGCTTCCCCTGCCAGAGGGCTTGCATCTTCCAATTAAGTTGTGATTTCTTTACCAATTATCATCATCAGTTAATTAAATTTTTAAAATAAAACAATGATATCTCCTACTAAACTACTTTTTAGGTCAAATTACTCAT
The DNA here is from genome assembly GCA_004024925.1 of Scalopus aquaticus. NCBI lineage: Eukaryota > Metazoa > Chordata > Mammalia > Eulipotyphla > Talpidae > Scalopus > Scalopus aquaticus. Next base: position 35,866 of record PVIJ01010119.1, on the reverse strand, counting down.
TTTCTTTCTCCTCTTACTGTAAATTAGATTTTAAATGTTAACTTGAGTGTGCCAAATAATTAAATACAGGCAATTATTTTTAGGTTCTGTGTCTTATTAACTTTATGCTACAAATCAAATTCTGCCTGATCTACAATACTATGTGCAGAAGAAAATGTCTCCCAATATAGAATCTGTGAATTTAAGTCAGGCATGGAGATGAATGTATCCATTATGTGGCACACTAAAGACTGAAAAACAATACGCATGCAAAGAAGATTATGAAAAAGATGTTTATACTGCAAAAGAGAAAAAACCTTTTTTCATTGAGATAACATTGGTTTACATGGTTGTTTGTGTATTAGAGGCATAGGACGCACCCTCCCCCTTTAGGTGTTATGACCACATCATACCCACCATCAAGACAACCATCTTTCTCACATCCTCCCTGCCCCCTCACCCCAGGAGCCTTAGTTCAATAGTAAGCATTCTAGGGGTAGTTCTTAAGTTTAGCTTTATCTGACCCTTTGTTTTGTTTCTCTATATTCCATATGTAAGTGACACCATCCAGCCTCTGCTTTTCTCCTTCTGACTTTGCTTAGCATAACCACCTCCAGTTCCATCCATGTTGCTGCAAATGGCAATATGGCAATAGTTTATCTTTTTTGATAGCTGAGCAGTATTCCATGGTGTATATATACCACATCTTCCTGATTCACTCATCTGTATTTGAGCATTTAAGTTGTTTCTGTAGCATAGCTATTGTAAATAACGCTGCAGTGAACATGGGAATGCAGGTTTCCCTTCAAATTAGTGTTTTTGCATTATTTGGGTAGATAACTAGGAGTGGAATTGTTGCATTATATGGCAGGTCCTTTTTTAATCTTTTGAGAAACCTCCACACTGTTTTCCATCCGGAAGGAAAGGACACTGCAGAGGTCTTTCGATGAGAAAAATTTTAAATGAATAGAAAAACAGTGGAAAGGAGAAACTGAAAAATAGGTATGAGGAAGAGGAGATGAAAGTAAAATGTGTTAGGGGAGGAGAAACCAGGGACCCTCTTCCCCTCATGGAACAAAGAAGACATTTCCCATACAATAAACAGCTGATTTTTTTTATTTGTGTGATTTTTGGTTTTGTTTTTGTTTTGTTTTACTCTCTTTTAGGCTGGTGGGTAAGGAAGTGAGAGTAGAGCTAAAAAGATGCAAAGACTTTCAAGAAGCCTGTAGATTCCTAGAGATCAGGGTAATTTGGGTACAAGCCCAGAAGGATGCAAAAAGCAAGAGGGCCAAGGAGGAGAAATTTTCCTCATCTTCTCTGTTTTGGAGGCAGTCATCCTCATCCCAAAGCAGGAAAAAGGTGTGAAGCAGAAGGAACTAGTCAACTCTTTAGGGGAGCTGCAACACTTATGGTAAATGGCTTTCAGTTGATCAACCTTTTTCATCCGAACAGGATGAAAGGGCTTACAAAAAAAAAAGGCTTCTTTACGTATCTGGTAGAAGAAGAAGAAAAGGTGGAGAAACTGATCTTCTCTTTCAATAATTCATTCTCAACATAATTGGATATTCATCAAAGTCTTTATCTGGACACTGGTGGCCTTCACATGTAAGCCCGGAAGTGATAATTCAGAATGCCTATGCCTGGGTGAGTCTAACCTAGTGGCATTTTATCTTTAATTTGACACTTTGATCTAAAATGTAAGCATGACCTTGGAGAAAAATGAAGAAATTAGGTACTCTCATTCCAAATTTCGTATATTCCTTCTTGGTGGCATAACATATGCCAACTCATTTTCACTAGAACCTTAACCTATTCCCCAAAGTGGCCTAATAAATTTCTCAGGTTCGGGAAGGAAGGAAGAAAAAGGGAGAAGTGCCCCTTTGTCAATTTGCTCTGGGGGTCTGAAGCCCCCTCTGCAGTCCCCTCTGCAGCTACCTAGCCTCGATAGCACTTTACAAGAGACACTTCACATAAAAATAACACACCTAATGTTGAGTCAGGAGGAAGAATATCTATCAGGTGTATTTCTCAAATGAGAATTTAGCAAGATTCACAGGCCAGTTTTCCACTGGTTCCTTAACTACTATCCTCAGGTCAAGAAGGATCAGAGTTGTTGGGAACTCTAATAAAACAGCAAGAAACATGTTAGTTCCTCATTTCTTGCTGTCCCCAGTCTCATCCACCCCAAAGAAAATAAATTTAGCGCTGCTACACATTCTTGAAGGTTTTCAAAAAGGAATTGGATTACTATTGATTGGCAGCTGATGAAATTTGCACCGCACACAATGGGTCTGGAAAATGCTTCTTCACCACTGCTCTGGGTGACATCCTTGGCACCCATGTTCTTTCAAGAGGTGGCCACACATCACAACGCAGTGGCTGAGGTTTTCATCTTCTCCTATTAGGGAGGAGTTATTTCACCAAGCTCTCCTTTGAAAGAGACCATGACAAACTAAATGACAGTTTGTCCTAAACTGTTGTGAGCCCCCAGTCGCGATGACTAGAGTCTCTGGTAAGCACAGACCTCCCTATAGATTAGAATATATATCTTAAGCACCAATGTTAAAGTTAATGCAAAAGTTCAGAGGTGCAAAATAATTTAAATGTGCCCGAGTAGTAGCAATAACATCTCTAAAATCTCAGCAGTGAATTATGGATATGTGGAATATTAAAAATGCAAAGCTAACTCAATTTGCATTTGCAATGCCCCCTAGCTGTTACTGGGGAGGAGGAAATTGCTTTCTGCTGAATTCAAGGGCACACTACTTAGTGCTGTATTTAAGTCAAGGAAGAAAATCACTCATTTTTATTCTACCACTTAACTTGTGCTTATGTAATCTGTCTGGCACCGAAGTCAGTTGTCTGATATTATTTTCAATCATGGAAAGAGAATATATAATTCCATCATTACACCTTTATTTTCACTTGCTTGGCAATCTCTCAGTGCCTTATTACCAAGGGTAAATGCCAGCCTGTCATCCATCAGTGCTTGGCTCCAGGACTGTCTCAGACAGACAGAGCCAGACACAAGTATTATTTTTATTTTTGAGGAGAGGTATGAGGTGAGGGTTAGGTTACATCAGTTTTACCAGATGGACAGACGATACATCTCTTCACTAGAGACCCCACCATTTATCCTCTTTAGGCCGTCTCTCCCCCAACAGGTAAATTCTCAAAAATAGGGTAGGCATGCAAATTAACGGCTAACACCTACTTTCAACTTTGTATCCTCTCCGACCTTGGTCTTCTTTTCCAACTCGTCTTTCCTCCAACTTCTCCTTTTCTTTTTCCCTGCACATTTAGCTCAGTCCATTGGCTTCCTCTCTGCGATGTCACAGGGTAAATCCAATGGGCATTCCCTCTGCTGCTGGGTGGGCCACGATGCTGGCATTGCCTGTCGCTGCCCTTGCAACAAGTGAACTCAAAAAGCAGCTGTTCAGGCAGGAGAGGCAACAGTTGATATTCTTAAAATGAAGAAGTTGTGTGAAGGGCTGGAGTCTGTTAAAGGGGGAGTCAAAGGAAGACACAAACAATGTAGGGGTCTCCAGTCATTGAAAAGGAGACAACGCAATTTGGCAGAGGACATTGGTGGCGAGTCCCATTTGACAGAGGACTACTCAGTGATGGACCATGTCCCACTGAGCTTTGTAGCTTTGCCCTTACGTTTGTTGCACTTTACGTCATATTAGCCAGAAGTTGCTTTGTTTCCCTTTGCTTCCTGGTATTTATCAGGAGCCACAGCTTTTTCTTTTTTTCATTTACCCTGGATAGATGTGATGTGAATGATTGCAGTGGATTTTAAACCCCAGTTTAATGAGAACTGTAGAGGCCACACATGCAGGAACACTGAGTCTAGGAGGGAGTCCAAGGATCTGCATTTTCAGTAAAACACTTCTCCCCACCATTTGATTCTGTGCATAGTTCTTGACTATTCTGGGGAATGGCCTTTTGAAAGTCACAGAAAGAGGAAGCTACTGTTGTATAGTCTAGTTTGAATGGTCTCCCTGTTCCCACTCCCTCCTCCCCCCCCACTTCTCTCTCTCTCTCTCTCTCTCTCTCTCTCTCTCTCTCTCTCTCTCTCTCTCTCTCTCTCTC
>PVIJ01010119.1:0-31692 GCA_004024925.1 Scalopus aquaticus | reverse complement strand
CTTTACCTTTACTTCCACAATGATGTGCAAATTACTCCTCACCATCAAAGATGAGGTACAGGGGACCCCTAGGGGGGTAGCATATGAGAAATTGAATTGGAGATCAAGACCAGCTTCTTAAAACTAATTTCCCTATGTTTCTAACAAATGAACCATCTTTGGATTTGGTGGTTTGGGATTTGGTGGTTCTATATAGAGCATTCAGAAAGATGAATAATTGCAGTTTGGGGGAGGTAGCCACAGAATTTCCTTATATATTTATAATGCGTGTAAGCTGAAAACCAGGTGAGACAGACTAATTAGGAGTCTCTTAGATGGCAGAAAGCCCATTTGCCTCCTTTGAATTTCAAGCTCGGATTCTGGTCAGATAATATTTTAAAAATTAGAAGCCAGGCTATTGTTTTGAAAAATACATCAGATAGAAATGAAAAGAGACAAATGAGAGATTTATAATCCCCATGGTATACAGTTCATAAATTGGCTGCCCTTTTATCTCTGGCGCAGGAGAAATGGGGAAATTCTGAAAACCCCAGAAGAAATAGGCAGGATGTCTAAGTTAAGAATGCAAGGGGAAAAGGACTCCCTATTAAAACAAAATACTGCCTCCTTTGCCCTGCAAGCATCATAACTTACCTGTTTTATTCCATCTGGTTGGATTCTGCTAGGTGATTTATTAGCTAGTCTGAATGTAGCACTGGAAGGAAGGGCAACTTGAAAGTGGCTTCCCACAGAGTATTTCATAAATATCACCTTCCCCTTGAAATTCACAGGGTGTGATTACCACTATTATCACCATCTTGTCCCAGATACAAGCAGCTTCATAATAATAATGTCAACTAAGTATGGATGAAAACTAATCATTGATTTGAGCACATCTGAAACCGAATAAAACCAGCTACCCATCCCAAATGTATGAGATAAGAAGAAGCTTGAGTTAATTTAAAACCATAGACTCCTGTTGGCATGCCTTCTCAGCTCTTGTTCTAGGGTTAACGTGCCTATCCCAAAGCAGGTGACTGGGCATAGCCACGGGTCGAACAGCAGGCCAATGCTGCAACAACACAACACCCTAATGTTCCTACGGCGGATTTTATATACACAGAGTAACTGGATGGTTATACCATCTCAAAAGAAAAGACTTGGATCCAAGACATGTTGGGATGATAAATCAGAATATTGCTAAAGATAAGGCAGCAGAATTCAGAGCCGGCCCAAGGGGACATTGTTACGACATCGATAACACTGGGTTTAAAGCTACAGAGAAATGAAAAGGGAGAAACCAAACTGTTTAAACATTAAACATTTGTTTAAATATTAAAGTAAAGTTAGCCTGACAGCAAAATCGATATTAAATCAGGCCTGGAAACTGTTTTACAATCTCAAACGCTGGGCTTCTTAACTGCCAGTGTCATAAATGATGTCACTTTTCAGCATGATTGCAGCTGCCAGCAGGCAGGTCAGAAATGCCAGCTTTAATTTTAAAATGTTCATTTGTGATGTAATTTAGAGTTTACTCCCAGGGACAAATGTCGCTCTCTGGGCAAAAGCCCTTCAAAATGCTGTTGTGAGCAAAATATGTTCCTTCTTGATTCTCTTCGGCCTTGAATGGCATGGTTTCCTGCAAGTTCTCCTGAGTTTAAACAATGTGTTCAAGAACGATAATAAATGATTGAGCTTCTTTTCCAGCCAGGGAAGACAGGGATTTTGAGGAAACTCTAGTATGAAAGGAAAGAAAGCTGAAGACAGCTGTACCTGCTACAGAAAGTGAGCTGCTTGGGAGTCCAGGCCAGCAATGTGGGCCCTGTGGGGTTTCCGAAAGGGGCACTGCAGGCTAGTAACTGCACTAGGTGACTCGTTAGACATATGGGGACAGATTTCCTTTATTCCCAGACTCACACCCTTTATTCTCAGCCCCACCCAAAACTGTCCTCCCTCGCAGAGTACCTCCCCACCGGTCTGTGACAAAACCAGGAAAGCTTACATTATTGACTTCTTTGGTTTGAAACACTAGTGACCTGTTAAAATGCAATCACACCCTGGGCAGAGATATACAAAATTTTCTCAGATCTGCCTTGTAGAAATTGCTGGCTTGCCTCAAGGTGGGATAATTTGTGATGGGGTTCTTCAGATATGGATTTCAGCACAATAAAGCATGGGATTCTTCACTTATGATAGTCCAGCCACACCTTGGAAATGTGTCGTTTAACTAAGCAGTCACCATGAAGGTCCTATAGAATGAATCTTTATTCCTACAGAGGAAAGCCAATATTTGGAGAGAGAGAGAAAGAAGGAACAGTGATGGTGAGAGAGTATGTCAGTTTGCCAGGGTTGTCATGACAAAGCACATGTCTAAACCACCCAAAAATCCATTGTCTGGAGGCTCTAGGTCCAGATCGAGGTGTCAGCGGGGCCCTGCTCCCTCTGAAGACTCTAGAGAAGAATCTGCTGCAAACCTTTCTCCTAACTTCTGTGGGTCCCTAGGCTGGTGGCAGCATAACTCCAACCTTCACATAGCTCTCCCTGTGTCTCTGGTTTCCTCTTCCTTAAGGATGCCTGTCATATTGGATTAGGGCCCATCCTACTCCAGTGCAGCCTCCTCTTAACTAATGACATCTGCAGCAACCCCATCTCCAAAAAAGGCCACATTTTGAAGTAATGAGGATCAAGCCTTCAACATATAAATTTGGGGGGATACAATTCAACTCATAACACTCATAGCAGACAAACAACAGTTGGAATTGGGAAGGCTTTAGATAATGAGAGGTACAGAGATGGGCCCTGCACAAGAAGGGAGCCACAGGTGCCCAGGAAACAGGAGAATCAAAGACCCAGGTCTTGTTCAGGAAGGAGAACTGCTTAGGCCTGAATTCATCAGGTCCATCTGGGCTGGACCTGATGCACCAAGGAACACTCATTCCCAAATAATGTAGTCATTTATGTCATAATTGCAATTCTACTGAAAATGGGATGGCACTCATTTTTCTTAAAATCAAAGGACTATGAGAAAGAAAATCCTGAAATATTCAGGAAATAGATCAGTGATCAGCTTATATTCCCCTCCAGGGATAAAAGAACCAAACCAGAAAGCACACATAGAAACAAGACCCACACATAATATGGCACCACAGCTCTGCTCATCAGCAGCTTTTGACAAGAACCTGCCAGGATGAGAACTGAGTCAGTAGAGACTCTGGGAATTCAGAACATGCACAAAGAAGAATGAAAACTAAAAGAGTCCTTACCCACTACTAGTTCTGGAATCTCAAGGTTATACTCATAGAGATGGTCCAGATTTCCACTAATGACTCTGAGTTGCTACAACATACTATTTTCTGAATTACTAAAATCACCTTAGTACAAAAATTGCACAGTTGAAATTTCATTTTGCAATTTTCATCTATTTGATCCTCTGTATGACTTAAAATATGACCCTCACCTCCCTTGTAGATTCTCCTCTACTTTTGGTTCTCTATAAATACAGATAAGTTCCTTTCTATAAAAGAGATGTGTTCCTATAAATGTTGGTCATAATAAAGTCCTCTGTTTTTTGTCTGCCCCAGTTCTGTCAAATTCGTGTTAACAAAGGGAAGTAGGTAAGGATATTATCCAAAAAAGACACAATTTCTAATTAGAGCAGTATAAACAAAACAGGTTTGGTTTCACAGATAGAAAGCAATATCTTCAATTCAAGGTCTCTCTAGCCAATTCCCTGGAGAGACTGTGCTGTTTTGATCTTCTCATCTGTAATATGAAAGCCTGAAGTTTTGCTTTGGAGATAAGAGTTGGGAGAAGGGGAGAGATGCACAAAAGTAATGGTAAGGTGTAGCCTCCAAAGATCTATAAAAAAATTAAAGTTTGGGGGAGGGGGATTTGAAGTATCTGCTCCCCAACACAATAAAAGACTTACATAAACAAAAGGTGATTTTTCATTCAGCTCACAAAAGCAAGGTGCTTATAGCCAGTTCTAAGAATAGATAGTGGTGGTGACCTTTTATGTCATATCACAAGCAAACTCTTCCAGGTGACTCCTATAGAGGATTTAGTGTCTGCTCTGTGGATATGTTCAGATGAGCAAGTGGCTTAATCATTTTGTCAACATTTAATAAACCCTATTTTTATTTACATAAAGGTTGAAATCAAATAAAACTTAGTAAATTTAGAGTCCTAATATAGCAGGCTTTGCCTTTGATCATATCCACAGTGTCCTTCCCAATGCAGATGTATAAATTTACCTTATTACCTCACCTGGCATTAGTGGAATAACACAAACTATTCATTTACTACTCCAATTGCTCTTAGTTGCAAGCAAGTGAAAATCCAACCAAACTTGTTCAAAGACCAAATAATTGGCATTGATCTGGATAAAGAGAAAGTCCAGAGAAGTGGCTTCAGATGTGGTTTCCTTCAGAGAAGGGTTCCTACTAAACTGAAGCCCTCCAGGTGATTGTGAAGACAAGAGCATCACCCTCATTGTTGATCTCCAGGCCAGTTTGAATTGGCAGCTATTGCCAAGACAGTTGCCAAAGGTCCTCCTACATTTAGGTAGAACCACAGAGAATTTCCTTAAAATAGCAGCTGGTTCAAAACAACCAAGGCAGAGAAACTGCAGAAAGTTCCTGTTTCTTACCATAACCTTGGTGAGTCATTATTCACTCAAAAATATTTGTTTCCAGCAATGCAGGTTTCCAGCTTTCAAAAAGTGTCCAAGAAAGCACTAGACATAAAGAAGTAGCACCCATCAGCATAAATAAGGAACCTCCTTAAATTGTGTTGGGTTGCCCTTGGATGCCTAGAAAGATTCCTCCAATCTCTATTCAATACGAAGAGCCTTGAGCCTTTCAGAAGTTTCCAGATCACTGTTCAGCAGACTGCACACAGCTCTGCTGACAACAATAAATAGAGTCATCTCTGATGGCCTCTTCCATTATGACATCCATGAGGATGCTGGTTTCCAATTTTATAAATCAAAGGTTTCATGAGGCTGGGACTGGAGACTGAAGGGAGATTTCTAGCAAATGAGACAAACCTGTAGCGATTAACTCTGCTTTAGAAAAGCATGGAGGAATGAGACCAATGCCCCAAAGTCTGGTCTCTCCATCTCCTTAACCTGCTAAGAAAAAAGGAGGGACGACAAGGAGCTCTTTTCCTCCCTTTGGCTGGGGGGGGGGGGGGTGGGAGGAGGGATGGGGTCTGGGGCTTTTGCTGTAACAGAAGGTTCATCTCCCTCCAAGGCCACCTCTTGGCCCAGGTCCCCCCAGCTCAACCAAAAGAATTCCCAGGAGCCAGAAAATACCCCTTTGCCAGAAGCACCAGGTTTGCAGTGTGCCCTCATTACAATGTAGTCCTGCAGCCAGACTGTCAGTTTCAAAAGAAAACCCCTTTTAATTTTAACAAGTGCCCTGGGCATCAGAAACAGTAGAGAAAGGGAATTCATTTATGAGTTTCTATGGCAGATTATGGGTTTTCTTTGCTCCTTTACACCACTTTTCAGTCTGTCATTTTGGTAAGGTTAACCCCAGTGTAAAATGTTCCTGTAATTATGCTCGGAAACACTCCCAGCCTGCCGCGTGCCAATAAATGCCTGGAATAACTGTCAGGCTAAATGAATCCCATTTGGACAAAATGATTATTGAAAGTTATTTTAGTTCCCTATTAAGCAGTTGCAGAACAGAGCTGTAATCAAAATGTTTATTTCAATTAGAATTATTATGGTCAATAAAAAGCTCAAGTAGAAAGTAAACTACACTTTATCAAATAAAGTAAAGGCCACAGCTAGTTAAACTTCTTGTTTCACATGGCCTCTATCCTGGAGGCTGACAAGAGGGGCAATTATCAGCCTTTTCCATAGTATATTAACAACATTTATAGCCCAATTTCTATCTAGCTGATCCAGAATCGCCTGCCCTGAGTGGACAAAAACCTTAATTTTTTCTTGACAGTTTTACCAAAGCCAGTCCGTGGGCATAAGCCCCTCTGTTTCCCTAGCTACAGCGTAGGGAAGTATCACCTCACGCAGAATGGCTGAGAAAAGGTCATGGGGGTTATAACACCAACAGCAGTATTTATTCATCACCCTGCCCCCCAGGACTCACTGCACAAACATTCCTGTTCCTATAGTAGCAATTTCCTCTCCTGTAGATCCCAAAAGGTAGCTGAAAAAAATTTTTTTTTGCTTATTAGGCCAATCCAGTCATCCTCATCAGAAAACATTTTTTTTTTCTTTTTTCTTTAGGGGTGGATAATAAAAGGGCCTATTTCTATTCACCCTTCTATGACCTGCCCTTGAAATGAAACCTAAGGCACATACAAGCATATTACTTCTCCCCTACCCAAACCATAACGGTTTCGGTCATAACCCTCTATGCCTAAAAGTATGGTGTCATTTTTATAAATTCCAATGCCAAGTCATACCCAAAACCAGTTAAGCCAGAGTCTCTGGGGTTGGGACCCAGACATCAGGGCTCTTTGAAGTTCCCAGGCCATCCCAATGTGCATTTAGGAGCAGCACTCTCCCGCACAGCAGCAGCTCTCAAAGTGTGGTCCCAGACCTAGCAGCACCAGCACCACCTGGGAACTGTTAGAACTGCACATTCTTGGGGCCCATTCATAGCTACTTAATCAGAAACTGGGGGGGGGGGGCGAAGAATCTGCATTTTAACAAGCCTCCCATAGAGCCCCATGCATGTTCAAGTCTGAAAACCACCATCATAGGACAGCTTCCCTAAAAAGAAAAGTAGAGCAAAGAAGTTGATCATTAATTCCTCTATTAAGAGAAGGCAGTGCTAACTCCTAACAGATCAGAAACAAGATTAATAAACTAACATTTTTTACTGGTTTTCTGATTCACTGACTGTTAATGAAAAGTAATGAGACGTCCAAATTACCTCTTAATTCCTTCCTAGATAAGGGAAAAGGGCCTCTAAGAACCATTATCATAAAAACCAGGACTAGCTGAATAAAGAGTTCAGAATCTGTAATCAGAATAACAGGCAGAGCCAACTCAAAAGCAAAACCTGAGTCAGGCGAACATTTGTTTTACTTTTCCTTTAACTGATCCGTTTTTCTGATTCATCTTATTTCTAGCTGCCCAAGGTCCCATGATTCCCAGAGTCCCTCAGAACAAACAAAGGAATTAATTCATTCTGAGAGCTAAATGACTGATAATCACATTGTTTGTGTTTTTTTCCCCTTCCTTAGGTTACCTGGATTTTAAACAAAGTTCCAAAGACATTGATGCTAAACTTGGAGATTCACATAACACTCCCTGTATGTTGGTTCCTTTTGCAAGTCTTTTACATGTATTAACTCATTCAACACTCAAAGAAAAAAATACTATGAAATAGTTACTAGTTTATGCCATTTCTCAGGTGAGGAAACTGAGGCACACAGAGATTAAGTAGTCCTCTCAAGGTCATGGTTTTGTACCGGGCAATCTCACTCTGAAGTGTGTACTCTTAACTACTATGCTAAGCATCCTTTCAGAAGGAGTGGATTTTCAGACATAGAATTCCTGGACTGGGAGGATTTGGGGTGAAGGAACTCTCAGAGAACTACTCAGTCCACCCATGTAGATAATTGCCAATTCCATCCTCAAATCAAGTCAGTTTTAGTCATGCACTTTTTTCACCTTGGCATATTAATACTCTTGGACAATGTATAGTGTCAAAAGCTTTCTCTTTTTATAAAGGGACATAAAAATGTAATTAGAGAAAAAAGTATCGCAGCAATGATTATGCTTTCTTTTCTGTGTGGTTTTTTGTTCTTCTAGGCTTCAACACTACTTCATCTGGGTGGGTTGCTCTCCAGTCAGCTATAGAGCTGTTGTCCTACGACTTTGCTGTTGTCCTGGGAATTCTCCTGGCCCCTCTCTTGCATGGAATATTTGTTTTTCTAGACCCTTTATCTTCCTCTTTCTTAAGTTTACATCTTCTTCATGGCAAAGCACATCTTCTAGTAGCTTCTCAAGAAGCGAGGAGGTAAATTTTCTGAGAAAGTGCATTCTAAAAGTGTCTTTATTCCACTCTCACGATTGACTGATATCAGAACTAAAACTCTGAGTTGGAAATCATCATTTTTCAGAACTTTGAAAGCATTAATACAATTGTCATCTGGCTTCAAGTGTTGCTGTTGAAACCACTCTGCTACCTCGTCCCTTGATGATGACCTGCTTTTCCTCTTTAGGAGCTTTTAAACTCTTTGCCCCTATTGGTTTGAATTTCATGATGAAGTACAATGATGTGGATTTATCTATTAATTGTGCTGTTTATTAATATATTAATTGTACTGGTAATTGGGTGGGATTTCATTCTTTAAGGTTCCTATGTCTGGGCCTCCCTGGCGGCACAGCGGTAGAGCGCTGCGCTGTGGAGCTGTCAGCAGCGCGCGATGAGAGTTCGAAGCCCAGCCGGGGAGAATCCCACATGGTGCTGCACACCTTTCCTGCCTCACCCGCTGCTCCCCTCAGCAGTGTCTTTCTGATCTCCCTGTTCTGCTCCCCACTCTGTCTCTGGTGAATCCTCTCGCCGCCCCAAGCCTCTGGGCTTACCCCAGCTTGTATGTATAAATAAATAAATCTTTAAAAAGAAAAAAAAATTTAAAAAAGATTCCTATGTCCTTTGGTTCTGGAAGTTTTCTTAAAATTTTTCTTTGATCATTCCTTCTGTTTTCTCTGCCTTTTTTTTAAATTTATTTGTGCAATTCCTGACATTCAGGTGCAGAATGTCCTGACTTAGTCTTTTTGTATTCTTTTTTCTCTGATTCTCTTTTTTTTTAAGATTTATTTTTGCATACAAGCTGGGGTGCAGGCCAGAGGTGTGGGGTGGTGAGAGTGTTCACCAGAGACAGAGTGGGGAGCAGAACAGGCAGATCGACCAAAATACACTGCTGAGGGGAGCAGCGGGGTGAGGCCATGTGGGAATCTCCCCAGCAGAGCAATGAACGTGCGTCGGAGCCACCGACAGCTTCACAGAGCTGCCTTAACCTGTTGTGCCACCAGGGAGGCCCTTGATTCTCTTTTTTGAGTGATTTCTTCAACTTGATAAATGATCCTAAGAGGATTTATCCAGATTCATGACTTTAAATATTGTTTGCCTATTTATGACTCCCAAATGTATAGCTGCAGCCTGGACCTCAACCCTAGTCTCCACATTCCTTTATCTAACTTCCTTCTCAGTATCTCTACTTGCATATCTACTAGGCATCTTGACTTTTAATCTGTCCAAAACTGAACTCCTGAGTTCTAACCCCCTGTGGATAATGGGGATAAAAATGATCTCCCAAAAGATATCCACAACTTGATCCTGGAAACTATAGATATGAACTTACATGTTAAAAATCGGACTTGCAAGTGTGATTAGGTTAAGGTTCTTGACATGAGAGAGGATCACAGATTATGTAGGTTGGTCCCTAATGCAACCACAAGGGTCCTTATAAAAAGGTGTCAAGAAAGTCCAAAGAGGAAGTAGAACTGCAACAACAGAAGCAAGTGGTTGGAGGGCTACATGGGAAGGATCATAGGCAAAGAAGGCAGGTGGCCTACAGAAACTGGGAAAGGGACGAGACCTGCCGACACTTTGTGTTCAGACCCTGGACTCCAGAGCCGTTGCTGCCATGGCCAGTGCTACCTCCCTGGCCAGGGTGGCACTGTCCCTCACTCGGATCACTGCAAAGCTTCCTTGTCTTTATAAATGTCTTCTTATCGTCCCAAGTATTTGACTAATCCAGACAAAACTCCTGAACTAATTCTTTTAGAAGAATTTGCTTTTCTTATAAAAAAAAATATATGATCCAAATATAGTGCTTCCAAGACGATGTCTTCAAACTTAGAAGCATCCCTGAAAGGAGCAGGTCATGTCAGTTTCTCAGCGAACTTTTGAGCAGAGCTGCCTTGGCCAGAGTGAGGCATCAGAACAAGGTTTGAATTATTTTTTTTCTCCTACGTGTTCTTCCATTTCAGTCTTTGTTACAGCCTTTCTCTACATGAAATAAAGTTTTGAATTTGATGATGGCATCACTTTCTGGCTACAGGCAAGTCTTTTAAAAATAATACATGCATTTCATTTTCATCCCATGTATAAAGGCCACAGAACACAGCAACTCAGTGTTAACCCATGGAGTTACAAACTAAGTGTTGCACAGCCAAATGTCTTGGCAAAAGTCTTCTGGGGTTGATTGGGGAAGGGTTGTCATGGCAGCTCTGAGTAATCTTCAATTTTCGTCCCTTGACACTTTAATTAAGATAATTTAACAGCCTGTTAAGCACAATGTGCAGAATTTGCCACTAGAAGTCAATGAGTAAAGAGTCTTGGGAAACAAGGAGAGTTGTATGAGGATAGAGATCCAGGCAGCAGTGTGGGGGTAGCTGTGCTATTATCCAGCCCCATTACTGTGACTTTCCCAAGGTCATACAGTTAATTAGGGACTCCTTGGACCCCACACTGCATGAAAAGCTGTGGAAAGTTAAATATAGGATGCTCCAAAAATAACAAACTGTGAGTACTAGAAAATTTCAATGTCAGGGCTTCTCAGAAAATTCATGGTCAGCCTTGGAGTGGAGGATGGGTTGAAGCAATTATCAGAGACACAAGATCATCTGCCTTTCCAAAAGGTGGAACCCAGAGTTCTAGACCCAGCCAAGCTACCAGTTAACTGGAGAGGTCCCCAAATGCAGTCTGAGATCCTTCTTCTCCTTTTGTCTCCCAGGGACACTGCATGGCCTAGAGACAGGTTGGGTCCTCCATGTCTCCACCTGTTAGGCAGGAAAGGAAAATGCCTCATCCTCCACGTTATACAATCAGAGATAAAACCATGCCATTAATCATTTTAATCAAAGGCACTGGCAGCTCTGACATTCAAAACTTTGGTTCCTTGATAACTTTTTCCAAGACCCTAAAGAACTGTTTTTTTTTACTGAAGTGATATTGATTCACAACACTGTATATAATTTAGATCACACCCTTCACATATGTTACCACACCACAGAACTTATTTTTAATTCTGCTCTCATAGATAATATGCATTTCATCCTAAAAGTGGATGGCATTTACCCTATTCTCCAGAAATTACATCCATAGTATACTTCCTCATATGTACAGCATTTATCAGGATTCATTTCAGTTACTTCCAGAATGAGTGACTAGTGCTTATACATATAAAAATCATCAAGACTGAGAACTTCATAAAGCAAACTCAGATTCTGGGTATCATTAACCCCTCCTTTCATATTTAAGAGTTGAGAAAACAAAGAGAGAGGACAGTTTTAGGGTGAATGGTGGTTATGTTAGGTAAAGACAAAAGGAGTGAGGCAAGCAAGGCGAGGCCAGTGGAGTGGGGCATGCCGGGGAAACAAGGGTCATGAGTTCTGGCTTATTTAGAGGCATATGAGCCACAATCCAAAAAAATGTCACGATTCTATAATGATAAGGAAAAAAAATAAAAATCAGGGAAGAAATAAATGCACGTGTGAGCAAAGGCATGAAACTGTAAAAGGACCAATGCGTCTTTGAGAAGCTCAGTTAGATGAGGTCAGTGGTTGGAGGGGGGTGGGGGAAAGGGGAATCAGAATATAATGGGAAATGGGATAAAATAAGTTGGAATCAGATCTTGAGAGTCCTCCTCTTCCCTGAGCCTGTCCCTGACTACACAGGCACAGAAACACAACTTCCTGTGAAACTTCCAGTCTATATTACTCGAACTTTAAAGTTGAAAGGGATGAAAGCAGTCACTATACTTAACCATGTGACAGATTCCATACTGTTACTCAAGCCTGAATTGCCTTTATATTTCTCTGTGTCTATATTTCAACTACTTTAAGCACATAACCATCAATTGCAAGAGAGGAACTTTCCTTAGATAGTTGTAACTACAATAGCAACAATTACAGTGCCTTAATTAACAGCAAAAACAGTTGTTAAGGGATTTCTATGTGCCAAGAGTTGCCTATATATTATATCTAATTCTTAAAACAATCCTAGGACACATTATTATTATTATGTTGTTATTATTATTATTATTATTATCATCATCATTATTATTTCCATTTTAAAAATGGGTAAACTAGGCAGGAAAAGGTAAGTAATTTGTCCAAGGTCACAGAGCTCTAAGTGGAGGAACCAAGATTTGAAACCAGGTTGCCTGCTTTTGGGATTTGTATTTTTAAACCACAATACTTCACACACTTCCCTAGTGGGTGCTTAAGATGCTTTTGTTAGATGAATGAGAAGAGTAGTGTGAGAAAAGTTATTTTAAAAATTGAAAGTTATTCACTTGAAATACTATTAATACATTATTTAGTTCTTCAAAAGCTAAGACATTTCCTTTACCAAGACACTGATGGGCTCCATACTCAAAGAAACATAAAGATCCTGCCAGTATTTCTCATCAAGAAATCTATGAAGAAACTTTGTTTTGTTAGTTTAAGTATCAACTGTTTCTAGGTCACTGAGTTCTATTCTCTAACACGTATGAAAGCTCTCTGGATGTTGAAGTTTTCCTCTCCCAGAGACTTAGATAATCTAATATTATGTTACAGCTTAGAAGCATCTCAGTCATAAAAACAAGAAATTAATCCCTTGTGAGATGAAGGGAGGAAGCACTTGGAAGTGCTTCATAGATGACAGTGGATGGTAATGAAGGATTGGTCAACTCCTCAATTCAGGGAACACCCTGTGTGGGACCTTCATCTCTGGCCATCACCCAGAAACCACCAGGAGCCAGGAAACTGACGGAGAGGAATTAGAACCCTACAGTGATGGGATGGGGGCGCCTCTTAAACTGAATGTTTGCCCACTGCTATTTCATAAACACAGGCACTTGGGAATTTGAACCCTTACTAATTATCCTTGGCTGGGAAACAGCAGGAACAAAAAATGAAGGTGATGACAGTTCTGTTTTTAGGAAAGTGCAAAATGTTCTCCTGTGAGAAGAATCAAAAGAATGCAAGTAATGTGACATTCCTGCATCATTTAGACCTATAAAGAGAGGTGGAGGCACCTCTCCTAAAGAAAGAAAAGCCCAAGTCCTTATTCTGCCAAGATGAGATGCTTTCCCGTGCAATCCCCTTTTTGCAAAGCAGCATCCTTTCCCATGATTCTCATGTATTCTGACAAATGCTTATGGAATGGTTTAAACTCAGTAAGGCTTTCAAGAGTTGGTCAAATAAAGCTCAGACAGAAAGTCAGACTTCAATAAACGATTATGTCCAATGTCTCAGATTCAGGTCAGTGTTTAGATTGGAAGGAGAGCAGAAGAAGAATAGAGCACACCCTTCAATGTACGTACATATATTCTCATTGGATCACCACCGCGATAACCCACTACTGAGGTCCCCAATCAGTATAGGCTGCAACGGAAGCATATGGAAGGTACAACTTACAAAGCAATGAGACTTTAAATAACAGTGATAGGCATGTCACAGTTTATCATATGAATGAAAAATGTTGCCCTTTAAGACAATCAGAAGAACTGGTCACATTCTAGTAATATGTGACTATCAAAATATAGATAGAGTTTGTAAAGCATACAAGAAAGTGGTTAATATAAAGCTGGAAAGTTCAAATATTTCTCTGTCACTAACTAGCTGTGTGACTGGAAAATTTACTTAATGTCCATAATCTTTTAAATCTTCACTGGTAAAATAAAGACAGTAATGCCTTTGATGTCTAAGTCCCCTTTGATGTCCTTTAATCTTTCTGATTCTCAGTGCACTCATTTAATAACTGGGTATATAGTAACTCACAGTTATTAGTGCAATAAATGTGAACATATGAAGAGCATGTAGTACAGGCCCATGTACACAGTAGGTGCTCAACAGTTACAGCTTCTTTTCAGTGATGCTTTATGCACAATGCAAAGTTATTTAATCTGCAAAGGGGAGAAAAAAAGTCAGAATAAAGTATTAAATCTCTATTCACCCAGAAACTGCCCAGACTCAGCATAAACTCTATTATAATCAGTTTAAAACATAAAATAAAAATTAAATCCTAGTATAGATTAAATTTGTAATTAGAAACACCACAGATATTAAAAAACACATTCTTGTGTGTTACACTTACAATGTAAGTTAAATAAAATTCCTGTAAGTAGTAAGGCATTAGAACATAGAAACTGTTGCAATAAATTATAATCTGAGAGTCTATAAAACTACATTAATATACAAATTTCTTCTTTCATTTCTGCACTGAAGCTATATAAAAGACCCCCCACCAAAATAAATGAAGAGTCTAAGCTTTTGGTTAGAAAAGGGGGACGATCAGTAATTCTAGAAAAAATAATTCTGTCCTCATTAATTAGTCTAAATAAAATAAATTTCCTTTGTGGCTGCAAAAAATAGCGAAAGATATTCTCAAGTCATCTTCAAAAGCTTTTAACACCATGCTAGTGTGAAATTCCAAAGGGTTTTTAGAGCCCTCCACATTCTGGCATGTTTTAATTCTAAGTCCAAACTATTGATGCTTTAAAAAAAAAAAAAAGTTAGAGATGTTTATAGCAGCTATGAGAATGGATAAAGATTGGGGGGAAAGTGCTTAAATGAACCTACTAATCAGAGATGACTTAAATGGTAGTTCTTCAAAGTTCTTTTATTTCATGTATCTAGCTATACATAAATACCATAAAAACTTTTGATATACAATGACCTATTTTATTTTATTATTTTAGGAAATCCACCAGTTTCTCAGTTAACTAAACTCACTTTTAGTTCACTAAGCCTGCGTGTTTGGACAATTTGGAAGCTAATCCAAATTATGGAGCACAAACAGGAAGAAACAGCCTCTTGATTATTGAGTTTGTAAAGTCAAACACAAAAATTGATCATCCTCTACACAGAGGATTAAGTAACAGCATTACATGCAGGATTTGTTCAAACTACACACATAACACAATCCCACCCATTCAGAGCTTCTGGCCACCTATGTAGATATGTGATTTTCTCTGGGAAAGGGAGCACCCCTTTCCTCGCCCCCCCACCACAGATCCTGACACAGTCCCTCCTCCCACCAGAGACCTACTGCTAAGTGATGGCACACAGCACAATTATTTTTTGTATTTTTCCAAGTAATCAACACATTCACTGTTAGTGTAACAGACCCTTACTCTAGGAAAGGCTATAAAGAGCAATTGAAATGATGATAATTGACTTAGTCAACCAAATACTCTGTCACTCTCTTAACAGAAAAAACTCAAAACAAGTATTACGTTTTAGCCAGAGGCATCTGCAAAGCATGTGTTTGACTGAAAGTTGGTAATTTGAAGAAGTACATGAACAACTTAAAAGTGTAATTTATAGCATGTTTCTCACTACACATGGATCTGCTATATTGTCTTTCTACCCTAACCCTAAGTTTATAGTCCCTAAGATACCAGAGACAGTTTTAAGAGGATTTTAACACCAAAAACAGCAAAACGAGTTCTGAATTTTTTTCATATCAACTCTTAATACTTCTTTAAGTATCAGGATCTACTGGTGATTTTCACCTATAAATCTTTTCTTTCAGTCTTGATATGAATTATATCAGTAAACTCTTTGATTTGCTTAATTTTGTCCCCCCCCCTTGCTTTATTATGTCCCCCTTTATCCCTTCATTGTCTCACAGCAGTCTGCTCATTCTGCCTTGATTGATTTCTTCTTGGATGCCTATATGCCTGGTTTAGGAAATGATGCTCTCACTTTGAGCTGTTGGTTTCCTTTTCTAATGGATTTAAATGAAATGAAGTAAAAAAATACATAGCTGAAGAAAAAAATAACGATGCCAATGACTAGAAAAGCTGAACAAGACACTGGTAATGTATAAGTCCTACTGGAAATCAGCTCTACTTCCAAATCTTTAAAAAATCATTTATCTAAAGAATAACTATGGTCCACTCCAGCTGGGTCCATGTCTAAGACTGAGGCAAAGTTAGGCCATTGTTTCCCACACGCTCTTCCTCTGGTATACTTTCTTATATACTTGGATTTTATACTTTCTCTTTAGCATATTAGTAAGGTTGGAGAGTTTACAAGGAGAAAGACGGATCCACTTTGGAAGACTATTGCACTGAGGACTGCTCAGCCTCTATTAATCTAGTGCCTGGTGAAAAGCTATTGCTCAAAATCTTATTAACACCTTTGACCATGGACTTAAGAAAAATTAAAGTAACCATTGCTATAGAATATCAAAAAAGCTGGTTGAAGAGATACATTTCTAGTCACCATTAATTCTTAGCTAGTCACTTTTTTAAGTTCTTAATTTATATGAGTTTTCAGTGTGCTGTCATATCTATAGTTGTAAGAATTATCTCAACGAAGGTATGTAGAGATAATTTCCAGTATGGTAAATCTCAATTGCCTCTTGGCTGAAAACTGTCAACCAAATTTTCCACCTTGCAGAAGACACAAATGTGAACATTCTCAAACCTTAGATAGCCCTGTTACCAATGTCTTCAATGGAATAGAACATCTAAAAATCAGGGAACAGGGGGCCTCCCTGGTGGCGCAACAGGTTAAGCACAGCACTATGAAGCTATCCAGAGCCACTGCAGCATGAGTTCAAAACCCAGCCAGGGAAATTCCCACATGGCACAGCAGACCTCTCCTGCCTTTCCTGCTGCTCCCCTCAGCAGTTTATTTCAGTCTATCTGCTTGTTCTGCTCCCCACTCTGTCTCTGGTGAACCCTCTCACCATCCCACACCTCTAGCCTACACCCCAGCTTGTATGCAAAGATAAAGCTTTAAAAAAATAAAAATAAATAAAAATCAGGGAACAAATATTGAGTTATCTTTCAAGTTTTTCTACAATGTTTTACGTTTGCAATGTCTAATGCAAAGTTTTCTAATTTAGAATTTTAATTCATTTGTACATTAAACCTTTTAGCATAGGCGGATATGCAAGACCATCAAAATGTACAAAATATTAAACTTGGTTCTGTCCTTCTTGATCCCACATCACAACGGTACACTCTGCAGAAACCTGGGTGTTTGAAAACCTCCATCAACTCCTTCCTGATTTTCCCAGGTGGTTGTACCTGCAATGTCAGTTCTTCCACAGGGAACACTATGTAAGGGAAAATAGTGAACAGTCATCCAAATAAACATACTCATAAATTGCAGTAAAGGAAGGTGTTTTCCACAACGCTTTTACTTTTTAATGTTTAATTATGCTTGGTGGAGTCTCTCCTGATTATAAAATAATGATAGGTTCCTGGTGGGAAATATGTATTTTTCTTTGACCTCAAGCATTTTTTAAAGTGCACTTCTTTTACTCTACCTATAACACAAAGGCTTAGGAACCTGAAGTCCCTGAGGTCATGCAAAATGTTAATTAACATAAATATGAATCTTCTTTTTTCCTCATCTTTATACTTTCTTTGAACAGCAAATGCTAGCAGAAATGGGTACCTTAAATTGTTCAAGTAGGGTGTGCAGAATTCCATGTGCTTTAGCAATAGCTGCCATAACCATTGTTCATGGAAAGTTCTAATGGCTTATGGCTGTCAGGGGTGGCTAGAAACTGTGCCAGTGATTCTTATGGGAAGATGGACTTACATATGGGGTTGATATAGTTCCTCTCCTGCTTTAGCAGATATCAGCATGAGGGAATCTGGGAACAGGAGAGGAAAAAGATACTACACTTATATTATCTGATACTCTAAATGTCAAAGGACAGAGCTTTCATCTTAAAACAAAATCTAAAATCTTTCTGACAATTTAAGCATAAAATGAACTCTCCTCCTAAACCAAGTTCCCTTCTTTGACATGTCTATTATCACTAATTTCCAATAATGTACAGTAGATCTTGCTTAGCAATAATAAAACTACCCATGTTACAAGTTTAGTTTTATATAACACTCCATATGGTAGATTCATAATAAATTTCTACTGGGAATACAATCATAAACCACTATTTTCTGCTATAAAAAGCCATTAAAGCGCAGACATGCACAAACAAGGTAATCTGCAATAAATTTGGAAATGTTAAAATACTACAAATGTAAATGTATTCAGCCCCATTGCAGTGCATGTAATTTCCATAGCTTTATTAGAAATCTTGCCTTTGCAAGTGGTCTGGCGATAGGTTATAAATATAGTAGGAGTGAGTCAGCATGCAAATCCCTTCTGTGAAAAAACAATTTGAAAGGTTTTATAGCCGAAAGCTGTTTATTATTTGTAAGAATAGTAATGCAAGTTTATGTTTGGAACCCGCTGAGAGAAGAATTCTCAAAACATTCTGTTTATAAAATAGCAAGGGGAAAAAAATCTTAGCAAATCAAAAAAATTTTAAAAAGGAACATTTGATTTAAGTCAGGTCATGGAAATAGTATTTCCCAAATAAAGCATTCAACTGATAGACTTTTCTCTGGACATCAGGTTCATACAAGAGAGAGATGATCAATATATCCCACTGAGAAAAGAAGAGCAGCATTAGCTTGGCAAATTCAAATCCTGGCATTGAATAAGTAAGTATCTCTGGAGATAAAAGGTGGTAAGATTTCAAAGGTGAAGAATGAGAAGAGAACTATAAAGACAGAACTGTCAGGAGCAACTACACTAGGGGTATGACATAAGGAAGAGGTTTGGCAAAGCAGGAGGTCACTGAGCTACGAAGAACCTGAGGCTAGAACAAGGTTCTGAAGGAGAGACTTGCAAGAAGAAAGATCTCAAATATCAAAGAAAATTCAGGAAGTATGAGGATCAAGAACAGATGGTTGGATTTGGGAGTCAAAAGCTCATTGTAACCTTCAGAAGACAAGCACCAGGACGTGGTGGGAAGCAGAAGTGAGGCAGCCAGAAAGTGAGATGGTGATGGTGTTGAAATCACACATATGGGGCCTCCCTGATGGCACAAAGGGTTAAGTTTCAGCATTATGAAGCTATCCACAACCACTGTGGCAGGAGTTCGATCCCTGGCCAGGGAGCTGACCCACATGGCACAGCAGTCCTTTCCTGACTCACCTGCTGCTCCCCTCAGCAGTGTATTTCAGTAGATCTGCCTGTTCTACTCCACACTCTGTCTCTGGTAAATCCTCTCACTGCCCCCCCCACACCCATTACACATATTGATAACTTTTTAAAAGGGGAAGAGGGAGCTAGACATTATCTTGACTACAGGTGAATCAAGGGAGAATTCTTGAGATAGAAGAAGGCTGGGAGGTTTATAGCCAGTAAAGAGATAAAATCAAAGATGCAGGAGACAAAAGGTATTCCTAACAGGATGAAGTTCAGGGGGCATAATGAGGAATCTGACTCAAAGACATGGGTGGAGGGACTGATTTAAACAGGAGGCCGGGTGTTAGCTTAGGAAGAAAGAAAGAACAGGATTTTTAAAGATAAAGAGAAAATCCACAGGGAGTAGAAGGAAAAATGTTGGTAGAATTGAGGCCCAGAGATCTTCCGTGGCTTCAGAAAATCAAGAAGCAAACTCAGTTTCTGACTTTCTTACGTGTATGAGCTCATTTAAATTACATATTATCATTTCTTTGTGAACTGTGAACATACAGGGGAATATACAGAGGAGCCAGAAGCTATAATAGTTCTCAAACTGCCTAAATACATGCGTGCACTCTTGTACACACCTGCACATAGATACACACACACACACACACACACACACACACAGAGCAGAAATGCCAGTCTATTCCAAAACTAGGTATCATTGTTTATTACATAGCTCAAATTACGAACCTCTGGTTCTTTCCCAGTTTCTCCTGTCCATCCAGAGACTCTTTCTACCAATGTAGCTGAGCACCCACCATTCTGTCCAGAATGCATGTAATGCATAAGGTGAGCAGGTCTGCACAACCTGGGCACATCAGCACAGGAACAGGAGTGACCCTTCTTGCTAAAATGAATTGTGGAATTGCAGACATTTTTCAGAAAATTAAAAAGACAATGCTAAAAAGATGAGGCAAGGAACAATTTACTTCCCCAAATGAAAGATCTGACACACCTTCTTGTCTGATTATGTGAAGAGGGGAGCCTGTGTGAACATGGCAAGAAAGATAAATGGAGATACTATTTCAGAATTCTGACCAAAAAAAAAAATGAGTAAGTCATTCTTTTATATTAAGAGAAAATTGGATAGAATTGTAAGGAAATATATGAGCATACCAAAAGCTCCTTTAAAGGGGAGAAAAAAATTTAATAAGGAGGAAATAAAATACTGATGTGATGGTCATAGAAAATTATTTAAGGAAGAAAAAATCAAAAGTGAGAGCAAAGAAGTAACCAGAACTCACAGAACTATTTCGAGAGAGAAAACCAAGTGAAAAATGTCAAGTATAAAATTATTCTTACTTGACATTTTTATACAGCAGCAACTTATAAAAACATCAAACACTGACATAATCCTTCCTTTCGCATTTTAACACATCATTATATTGTTAGCAATGTCAAATGGGTATAGTCATTCATGTGACTTTTTAATAGATTGCTTTTATCATAAAAATGTCATTTTTAGGATAATCTGCATTCTTACATTTTTATGTTCAGCTATGGTCTTAAAATGTCAAGTATAAGAGATATCCATGTTGGCAATTCTTAGAGTCCAACTACAGATCTTGAGAGTATCAGTATAAAATAAGTCTTAATCTGATATGGTGCTG
Organism: Scalopus aquaticus; assembly: GCA_004024925.1. NCBI lineage: Eukaryota > Metazoa > Chordata > Mammalia > Eulipotyphla > Talpidae > Scalopus > Scalopus aquaticus. The sequence goes on along the minus strand of PVIJ01010119.1, from coordinate 11,118 downwards.
TACTCAATTCACTTTTTTTTTTTTACAATTTTTCTCCCTTTAAAAATAATTACAGAGTACATGTATTAGGTAAAGATGAAATTGTGGTCCAAAGCCATAATAGGCAGGAAGCTCCTAGTGAAGCCTGCCTTTGCCTGCATGAAAAGCATTTTATAACATGTTCAATCACCCAGGGGCACATTCCCATAGGCATGATTATAGATGGGATATCTGACTTGCCTGCACAGATAGCAATGATGATAACAATGTATTATTTCACTTTCAAGCGCTAACACGTGCCACATGTCCAACCAGATTTCTTTGGCCATCCCTCTTGAAAACGAGGAAACAAAAGCAATTAAATAATGTAGCAAAGATCAGGCAAGTAAGCTCCAGAGAGGGAATTAGAACTCAACTGAGTCAATAGTCTGGGGCACAGATTGGCAGCCTTTTTCTGTAAAGGGCTAAATAGTCAATATTTTAGTTTTTGCAGACCATGTGATTTCTGTCAGAACTACTCAACTCTGATGCTACAGCACAAAAACCAACAAAGACAGCATGTAAACAAATGGGTGGGGTGTATACCTACAAAACTTTATTTACAAAATCTGGGCTGGATTTGACCCTCCGGCTGTGGTTTGTGGACCCCTGGTCAATTTACAAAATCTGTGGAAGATTGCAGCTCAAATCTCAGAAAACACTTGTTTTATCTAGATTGAATACTAATACAACATTAGTGAGATTTTGCCAGTTGCCAAGCACCTGCTAGGCACTTGATACAGATTATCTCTTTTTATCCAAACCAATAAATACTGTTACTCTTTTCATTTTACAGATGGGGAAACTCAACTTCAGAGAAGTGATGTGAATCACAGTGGTCACTCTTTCAAGCAGGAGATTTGAATGCAGGCTTTAGATCAAAGCTCGTGATCTTCTCTACTATGTTATATTTAACATTTGTAATTTATGAATACCTTTTTTAAAAAGAGGCCATAAAAAATGGGGATTTTCCTGAAAAGGGATTATAAATTTTAAGTGATGTCTCTTGAAACTTAGAAAGTAGAGAGGGAAATTTCTTAGTAGCTAGACTCAGGATTGAGTTGGCTCCATTCTGATCTAATTGTGAGTATACTACTGCAAACCTACCATCACCACACTGGAGAGGAGGACCTTCCACCAAATGAATTATCTGGCCAACCAAGGACCAGACCATTAAAGGCCCTCAGCTGCTATTAGAAAAAGACCTTCACTAAAACAGCAAGAAGAAACATGGTAGATGAGTTTAAGTCTCAGGCAAAACTGAGAAAAAAACTCTTCCCTCTTACAGCCAGGTATAAAAGGGCTGCAGACTATTGCTCAGCTCTTTCTCTGCCATTTCACAGCTCCACTGAGAGTGACTGAAAATAAACTTTCAACACAAATGGGAACTAAGATGTAATGCTTCTAGCATCTGCTGTTTGTGTGGCATATTCCCAACTCCCAACATCCTCCAAGTAGCAAGTATTATTTTATCCTCATCTGACAGATGAGGTAAGAGTGGTCCTTAAGATTCAGTGATTTGTTAAGGCTATAAAAAAACTTTATCTTTAGTCTTCTTAGTCAGCCCCGGGGCCTCTCTCTTCCAACCAAGCTGTCTCCTACTCTTCCCAAGTGGCCCACAGCACTATAGTTTCAAAAAACAAATAACATCAAAGTATTGAATGGCATGATACAACTGTTACTCTCTACCTACCTGCTCCGGCAACTCTCCACCAACACGGATTTTTGTTGTTCTTGTTGTTGTTATTGCCCAGGACATAATGGGTAACCCAATCTTAAATGAGTCCCTTCACTGTGGTGAATTTCAGACAGACTGTTTATAATAATAAATACAGGGGAGGGGCATCTTTGGTAAAATTCAGCCTCTGGGGTACAAAACTCAAGAGACCTGCTCTCAACATTTTCCACCCATAAGAATCTCCTCAGGGTGACCTGACTGCCTGTGGTCACATCGTGTCCAAGCCAATTCTGGACTTGGGGGTCACCGGAGAAGCAGGGGAGCATCTAAGCTCAGTTTCTCTTGCATCCTTTCCCATCATTGCAGAGCTGTTACTCTCTACTTACCTGCCCCAACAACTCTCCTCCAAACACATAGCAAGGAATGCAAAATATCAAGTGATGTCTCAATTTTGTCAACTAGTTTTGATTATCCTTTCAAATACTGAGTCTAAACAAAGCTATTGGATTCTGGGTATGAATTACTGAAGACAAAAACTTTCTGTTTATGAGATAAACTTAAAACTCGTTATCATTTTTCCTTAAAGCAGATGTGGGAGCTGTTTACAAACACACATACACACACACACACACACACACACACACACGTGTGTGTGTGTGCACGCGCGCATACACTCATTACTTATCCTAGTTTCCTTTTTGAAAAAGAAAATGTCTAATTTACATGTAAAGCCCACAAATTATACCCATACCAGACAAGGAAACAGATGAAGATTGTGATTGATACTCCAAAATTTCCGTACTGATTTCCCCATCCTCAGAATTAGCCACTCTATAAATCAAACCGACATAAGAACATCTGATGTAGAAACCAATAGGTCACATCTGTGAAAAGCATCAGGAACAAAGAACTGGATTCTTCTGTTTTCTCTAAAAAAAATACCTACCACCCCCTCCACTATCCCCACCACCATTTCCGCCACGATGCCTTAAAATATCCTGTCTCTTCTAAGAAAATACAATTTTCCATATGTGTATTGGTATAAGCAATGGCCTTTTTTTTTTTCTTTATAATTCATTGCATAGAAGACTAGGACTTGGCGCTATTTTCCAAAGTAAACCTTAACAAAATCTTGGTTGTTTCTAGGTAAATAGAGGCTCTTTTTAGGTCACAGGAAGAAGAGGGGAGCATCTAGGCTTAGTCTATCCTGCATCCTTCCCCATCCTTGCACACCCAATTATTACTGAAACACCCACGTGTATATTATTTACCAGTAGCTTAATAGAGATGGAAACCGCTCATACTGAAAGAGCATTTATGTTTCTAATGATCTGGGTGGATGTATCTCAGAGTTGAAAGCACAGACTATAAACTGAGGAGCCGTAAGAGTGGCCTCCTACTCCTAGCCACATCACCTATGGAGAATCACATAGTGACTCTAGGTCTTAGGTCTTCTCTCTAAGAAGAGATGACAAATGCTCATGAAGTTTCGCCTCTATCAGGGCAATACTGGTGAGCCACCACCCCCGGAACACGTGTTCTCAGGTCTTTTCCAGTTGTAGTGAAGGATTTACAATTATAAGATATTTATAGCTTAAGGAAACTCCGAGACCCTTTCAACAAAATTCCTAATTTACAGATAAGGAATAGGAGTGGCAAAGAGGGTAAGTGACTTCCTCAAGGTCATATGGCTTGACCTTCATTTTCTGATGCCCAGCCCCATTCTTCCTCCCTTTCTTGTTCCATTTCCAACTGAGTTATCTCTATGCCCACAATGTCTCTTTGGTGACCCGGACATATACTTGCAAGCAGTTAGAGAGGACAGGCGCTGGTCCCGGTATGAAAACACGCCTTAGTCTCCTGGGAGCTAACCAGCCCTGCAGGCTTGATCCATGACCCGCATGTACGTGCCTCCCAGCCAGGTCTCCCCAGGCAACGCAACAATCCAAAGACTGACATGTTGCGCCCAGATTGCCCTCATAATCCGCTGGTTTTACTTGTTAGCTGAGTGTCTTAGCATGAAGGAAGTAAGGAAGGAAGGAAGGGAGGGAGGAAGGGAGGGAGGAAAGGCGGGAGGAAGGGAGGGAGGAAGGAAGGAAGGAGGAAAAAAACGCTAATTAAATAATGTGAAGGGGAAATGACACCCTTCCTCAGAAAAGGAAAATTTTTAAGCACTGTGGGGTTAGCAACTGGGCTGCAATGCCAACTTTACCAGGAAATAATTAACAACAATAATAATAATAAGCAGGATAAGGGTGATGATGACAGGTGGCTTCATTTAGTGGGCATTTACTATCATCTTAGTGCTTTGTATATATAATCTCATTTAATAATGTTTCCAGTGTAAGCAAATTGGTCAGTCTACTTTCTCTTCCTAAGGCTTTGATTTTCAAATCTGCTACACTGAGCTAATAGTTATGAAAACTAGATGAGATAATAGAGACAAATGCAATGAATGATTAAATTTTAAAGTGCTTTAAAATATTTTTACTATTCTTACTATTATTATGGAATTTCCATTCCTTCCAAGGACTTTCCAAATATAAAGTCCCCAAGACACAATGGAATCCTGATCAATTGCAGAGATCTTTTTGTCAAATTTCTCCTGATAGTGGATCCTGGACCCTCAAACATAAAAGCAAGGGACCCAAATATCAATTTTAAAAGCCAGCCTTATCTGTTCCAAAATTTGACAGGTTCTAAAGGAAATGAATGCCAACATAAAGACTAGAGAGTCAACCTCTCCTCCCCCTTTTCAATAAGGGCATAATGTATTAAAAAACAGTCTGCCTGATACCACTTTTGGGAATCTACCCAAAGGAAACAAAAACACTAATCCAAAAGGATACATGCACTCCTATGTTTATTGCAGCACTGTTTACAATAGCTATGGTATGGAAACAACTCAGATGCCCAAAAACAGATGATTGGATCAAGAAGATGTGGTACATATACACAATGAATACTATTCAGCATTCAAAAAAGATAAACACATGCAATTCACAGCAACATGGATGGAGTTAGAAGGGATCATGCTCAGTGAAATAAGCCAGAAATAAAGAGAAAAACATCGAATGGTTTCACTTATTACAGGAATCTAGAGAAACCAAATAAGAGAGAGATATTCAGCAAGGGAGGGGGAGGATAAGGGTTCAAAAAGGGGGAGAGGGGAGCACAAGGGACTATGGTGATGATTCACGGGTGAATTGGTGGTGGGTAACCAACAGGGAATACAATATAATGTAAAAGATACAAATAATAATAAATATATATTTTTTAAAAAATAAAAATAAAAAATAGTCTGCCTGGCTTCTGATCATTACACCCCACCCCCAAAGTCCCACCTCCCCACACATACACCCTAGAGAATTCCATGAAAACAAAAGGGGTTGCCAGCATTCAAATTAAGCCTTGCTCTCCGGAAACTTTCCCAGACTGAGGAGGCCCCTGGAAACCTGCTCTCTCCCACAGGCCCCCATGGGCAAGGAAGGGCATCTTACAGTGGCTTCCCACCTCTGTGCCTCTCTGGGGCTGCTTCACTCAGAACAGGTTGTTGTGATAGGGATATATGGCTTGTTTTTTGAAATGGCTTTTCTGAGATTTCCTTTCTACCAGTTGGGTTTTAAATGCTTGCTGGTATATATTTTTAAAAATAGTGCCTCATTCCTTTGAGAACGGAATTGCACCTTCAAAATTTCCACTTTTCCCAGCACCTACCTACTTCTCAGAAAAGTGCCAAAGTTCTGCCCAAGATACTGAAGTGTGTATGGCATTCTCAAAGAGAACAATGCTTTTCACATCTTCTATACCTCTGCAGCTTGGGAGAGTATAGTTCTCTGACTTAAATTGTCTTTTAGGTAAAATTATTGACTTTAAGACAACAAGTTGTATGTTCTACTCTGTTGGATTTTCAAGAGACCCCACCACCACAGCCTTGAAACAATGGGCATCATTGGCTATGTTGGAAATCAAGGTGCTGGTCTCAATGGCGAAGAACACTGCCCAGCATCCCCATCACTAACAGGGGGGAGGTCGCCTTGAGAGGTAAAAAAAAAATGGAACTCTGGGTTTGAATCCCAGTTCCCTAATTTATTAACTGTGTGATTTCAGGTCACCTACTTAACCTCTCTGAGCCGAAATTTTTTAATCTATAATAGAGGAATAGTGATATATCCTACTTTATAACATAGCAATGTTATAATAAGAATAAAATAATAAACATAAAAGTTATTTAGAACATTCAATCAATGTGGTGTTGTTATACTCTTGGTTTAGTATTAGTTTCCTGTGGCTGCTGTTACAAATTGCCAAGGACTTGAGGGCTTACAGTGAAATAAATTCATTCTTTCACAGTTCTGGAGGCCAGAAGCATGAAAACAAGTTTGTTAACATGTCAGTTTCTCTGGAGGCTCTGAGGGGAAATCCATTTCATGTCTCTCCCTGGTTTCTACTGGCTGCTGGCAAGTCTTGGGGTTCCTTGGCTTGTGGCTTCATCTCTCTGACCTCTGCCAAGGTCTTAAAGTGAACTTCTCCCCATGTGTCTTGTCTCCCTTTCTTCTCTTCTAAGGACACCTGTCGTTGGATTTAGGACCTACCCTAATCCAATATGATCTCACCTCAAGATCCCCAACTTAATTACATCTGCAAAGACCATTTTTCCAAGTAAGGTCCCATCCACAGGTTCCAGGTGGTCATATCCTCTGGGTAGGCACCAATCAACTCACCATACTCTCTCTCCAACTAAAAATTGTCAGTTTAGCTCACGAAATCCTCAAACTTCCTTCCTGTAAGAACAAACATGGGTCACTGTTCTCCCACAACTTTCTTCCCTTTTTCTATTCAGAGGCCCTTCTGCTCATTCTTCAAAGCTGTAATAACTCAGGTTTTTCTCCCTGCTCACTGGCTGGCAGATGGAATATGGTGTACATGATGGAACTGTACAGTAGGTCTTCAGATGGAAGAAACAGAAGAGTACCTAATACAATCCTGTGTGTCCTTGATGAGGTAACAGATGTGAGAGGTGGGCAGGTAGCATGATAATAGGGAAAGAGAATCTTAGCATGGCCCTCATGCTCAGGCAACTGGCTCAGGCCATGCCTCTAGTCCCTGTCACCTCCCATAGTGCCACAATGTCACAGGCCCCGCAGATATAGGTCACTCCCAGCAGTCTTCAAAAACACATGAGGGGTAGCAACATGTCTCACACCTTAGTCTATGCCCCTGGACCACACCAATTTTCATCTAAAAATTAAGATGTAAATAGCCAAAGTCAGACCTGCCAGGATGCCAATAAACTTTTGATTTGTTTTTCTACATTTTAAGATACAAAGAGAAAGTTTTTGAAATGCTTCCCATCCTACATAAGAGCAATGGACTCTTGTAACTGCACTTGAATCTTTGATACAAATAATCTTTTATACTCTGAAGATTTGCCTGATAAATCGTTTGGTACTCAAATACTCCTCTAGGATTGATATTAACTACAATGAGTAAGTTCTAAGACTAAAGCCTATAAAATAATACCATACAATTACAACAAAAAATAAATAAATATTAACAATATAACTATTAGACAAAAAGAACTTAAATTGAATTAGAAAGTTAACTCTTTAATTTGTCCAGAATTTTAGCTTGAGGAAGAATAGTTTTAATAAAAGGAAATGAGGAGATAAAATGGAGCTTTTAGAAACACTGATGGGGGCTTCTGAGGATTTTCAAGGTTATTAAAGGTCAATTTTATTTAATTCTATTATGAATTTATGGATATTTTTTTCCAAATTGAGAAATATTTTATAGCTCTTTACAATATTCAAACCGCTTTCAACATAAAGTTTTATTGGTGAGAGCAACCAGATGATGGCGATTTTACCAGTAAACCAAACCAGATGAGTTCCAGCAACTGATAAATTAGCACTTTGGCAGAGATTACTAAGGGTATCTCTTTAACCTTCTACTCAGGGTGTGGGCAGAAGCGCCTGCATCACCTGGGAGCTTGTTAGAAATATAGAATCCCAGCTGGACCCCAGGCCCTACAAGGAACCAGAATCTGCATTTTAACAAGATCCCCAGGGAATTCCTATGCACATCAGCATTTTTGAAGCAGGGCTTCTGCCAATGGACAGGGGTGTCTTTCGAAATAAAATAAAGGGGCTAACCAAGGAAAATGCTCATAAAGAATAGAAATCTGATTTTTAGTTCCAGTAACACTGCAAATTATGCTAATATTCTCTTTCCCTCTAAAAAAACAGAGACTCTGGATCAACTACAATCATATTTTTAAAAGTCAAACTCAGAAGACAAAGAGGGAAATTTCCAGTTACCAAAAAGCCAAGAAGAAATTCAGGGCCCATGAGTCAATGCGGCTGAACCCCAGGCCCTGGTAACAGCAAGGGATTAGAGTCATGAAATTCCCATGAAAAGCAGAGATAAGGTCTTGGACTTAGATGAAGTGTGATTCTAGAACTTAGGCTCCTACACAAACCCTGGTCCTTTTGCCTAAGAGGGATGGGAAAACTCCCAAAGGGAGTCCAGAGATGTGGCAAAGAAGTCTGATTAGTCGCCAGGAGGTCTGATGGGCCCCCAAACCTTAGTCTGGATCACTTGAAGATATGAAATCAAAATGAATACTACCACTTATTATTGGGATCTCAAACTCACAAATTATTATGAGAATTCATTCTAGGCAACTATAATCCTTGGAAGACCTAGACATGGTGTAGGGTAAATGAAAGCATGATCAGGATTTTCTGCCCTACCCGGGGCTCCAGGACTCCTCCTTTACCCATCTGCCCAGATCACAGAGAACCTGCCCTGTGCCTTGCTGGCACTACACATGGCAAACAGAAAACATCTCTATAAAGATATTCCCACACATCAGGGCACAGAGGACCCAGAGGTCCAAAATAATCCCAGTTGAGAATGAGCTCACAAGCAAAAAACTAAACCACATGAGAAAGAATTCACTGTAAGGGAGCACTGTCAGGCACCACAAACAGTGGATTATCACACTGCAGAACAGAAGATAACAGAACCATTCCAAAGAGACTTGTTATATCTAAGCCTCACAGCAATTTACTAGATAAAAAAAAACTGAGGAAAATGGGTAATTTACAGATGAGGAAACTGAAGTTCAAGGAATCTAAGTGATAAGAAGGGTTGATGGTTTAAATCCAGTCCTAGTGTACTTTCTACCACATTATCTCTGTTCTTAATTAATGTATGACTTACTTAAAATTTTTTTGATTCACGTAAAACAGAAGAGAGAGTTATTTTCTTAGATTGGGAAGGGGAAAGTCCCATGCAATTAATTTGATTTTACGTAGTCCTTTTTTTTTTTTTTTAACACGAAGAAATAAGGAAGAGATATCTGTATACTCAAGAATTCTCACTGAGGGGGGAATAAAGGTGATAAGGAGGTAAGAGTTGTAAGGCAATTGGATATAATGGGGAGCCAAAAGGCTAACATCCTTCTACAGTGTTCAAAAGACAAGAGTTTTTATTATGGCAATTGTCTTCATTGTTCCAGGCTAGGATGTCTGGTAATTACTGGAATATAAACCAACATGAACATCTGCTTTTATTCCTGAAGCATCATCACAATGTCCCTGAAAAGCTACATTTTACTTTACCCACAAACCCCCATGCAGAATGCTAAAGAATTGGTGTATAGCTTAGACATTGCAGTGCAGCCATAATTTCTCATCTCTTAGCCCTTCACTAAATTACAATTTAAATTCCATCATTCAAAACTGTCTGATCCTAAGCCAGATGCATATATCAAGAGAAAGTATTAAAATCTGACCTTTTATATCCCCAATAAGAAATGTCATGAGCCCATCACAGAATCATAACTCCCTCTCGAATTAGAGCTAAGAAAGATTTGAACTTCAAAGGGAACTCTTCGATTACAGGCCATCTGAGGAATTTTCTAGTAACCTCTTAGAATTCTAAATTCTTAAAAAAAAAAAAGATGCCTTTTGTGTTTCAGGGTAGAAATAATAATGAATGAGTAAATTTGTGCAATGCACAAAAGGATACCACATACAATAAGTGAAAAAGGAACACACTGATGTATCCAGGTGAAGTCAGTCCTAAGATTACTGGAAACTTGGCAATCAGTTATATTTCAGCAGAGGCCCTAAAACCCAAAACAATTATCCATTGTCTCTTTTGCTGGCTAAAATTCAAATCTAGCGGCTTCATCAGTATAGATACCACAGAGATTCTACAAAGAGGACTGTGGGGCTAGGTGACTTCAGAGCTTGCTCTTGGAATATTTATCATTTTAGCTCAGTAAATAGCTAGTCCCTTGCCAGTGGGCAGAGAAGCAGGCAACTTATCAGTCTTGGTACTTTCAAAAGGTTTTTGTTCCACAGCACACTGTGGAGCATCCATCTTCCCTCTGATGACCATCACACCTGCAAGAGCGGGAAGTAGTTATTTAGATCATTGAAAAGAACAGTCATTTAAATGAGAAAAAAACTTAACTGAATAGTAAGAATAGTAAAAAAGAGAAGAGTGGGACAGGGAGCATCCAGAGACATAGTTTCAAGAGCAATGGCCGCTCTACTCTGTCATGGTTGGGGGAAGGGGCTGAAGGTGGCGATGAGGCAATTCTAATTGAGGCCGCACATCAGCACCTCCACCTTCATCCACACAAAAGCATACTCGGCATCCAAGAAAAGACCGTAAAAGTGGAATGGATTTCTCGACATACATTCATGTCTTCATTTAATAAACATTTACTGAATTCCATATATATATATACATGCATATCAGACCTATCATCAATATAAGAAGGAGGAAAAGAGAAAATAAAGTATATACTAGGTAGAAAACAGGTAACAATAAAATGTGACTAATTAAAAAAAAACAGAAACTATGCCAATTGTAGGACTATGTACTTCATGAAGAAAATAATATCTAGCAATTTACAGATTTAATGCTATCCCAATAAAAATCTCAATGACATTCTTCAAAGAAATAGATCGACTACCGATGAAATTCATATGGAACCACAAAAAACCTCGCATAGCTAAAGCCCTCCTAACTAAAAAGAAAGAAAACGGAGGAATTTCACTCCCTGATTTCAAATTATACTACAGAGCCATAATAATTAAGACAGCATGGTACTGGAACAAAAACAGACAGAAAGCCCAATGGAACCGAATAGAATACCCAGAATTAAAGCCACATATCTATGAACAGCTAATCTTTGACAAAGGAGCAAAGAAAATGCAGTGGAACAAGGACAGTCTATTCAATAAATGGTGCTGGGAAAACTGGACAGCCACATGCAAAAAAATGAAGCTAGACTACTACCTCACACCCTGCACGAAAGTCAACTCAAAATGGATAAAGGACCTGGATGTAAGACCTGAAACCATAAAATGTATAGAAGAAAATATAGGCAAAACTCTACA
>PVIJ01010118.1:0-62254 GCA_004024925.1 Scalopus aquaticus | reverse complement strand
TGGGTGAAGTGGGGCAAATGGCCCGCAGTCCCTGGAGGGCATGGCCCGGGCCTGCGGGGCAAGAGAGCCTGGGTGGGGAGGGGAGACCTCTCTCGCGGCTGCGCTCTGGCAGCGGTTGGCTGTGTGACCCTGCACGCGGCTTGGCTTCTCTGTGTCTGAGCAGTCCCTTGCAGAGGGAGGCAGGTGTGTGGTGCAGCCACGGAGGGCGCGCGCTCTGGAGCCCGGCTGCCCGCATCCCCTTCCCGGGCCCACGTCTTCCCAGCTCCACGACCTGGACACCCACCCAGCCCGGCAGAGCCTGGGCCGCCTCAGAGCGGAGCCAGGACACCCTCAGCGCGGCCTCCGCAGACCGCGGTGGGCTCGTGCAGCAGGCAGCGCCGCCTGAGGAAACGCGCAGCAAATGGCAGCTGTTGGCCTCTCCCCGGAGACCCTGGTTCTCCAGAGTCCGGTCTGTCGAACGGTGGCCTTTCAGTGTGTCGTTTGTCCCAGTGTTCAAGTCACCGGCACCTGGCGCTTCGTTCTGCGCGAACATGACATTCTGGCCATGAGAAGATGTGGTTTCCAGGCTGCCTGAGTCACCCCTTCACGGTGGAGGCAGATGGCTGTGCAGGGCCGGGATTTCCTGCACACGCTGGGCTGGGACATACATATTCTCCAGTGCAAAGGGACATTCTCTGTCCCCGGGCAGTGTGGCAACAGGGCCCGGGAGACCAAGGCTCCCTGGCTTCAGAGGTCTCCTGCCCACCCTCTGCGTGACAGGGGTGAGGGCCCAGCCTCAGGGAGCCCAAGGGCAGTGAGTGCCAGGCCCCGCCCCCGCAGCCTCAGGGCACCAGCCAGGCAGCTGCTCTTGCCCAGGGCTCCCTTGGCCTTTTCGCCCAGACCTGGCTGCCTGGCTTGTCTGCCTTACTCTGGCGGTGACCTGGGGGCCTGCCCAGAGACTGGAACCCACCAGGAAGGCGTCCAGCTTCGGCCTTGTCACTTTGCAAGGCCGTTCATCGTGCTGCCAGCGATGTGGCCATCAGAGCACTAGGACTGGACCCATGGGGGGTTGTCACCCCCCATGCAGAGACTGCCCATTTGTTGTCCACGCGGGGGCTGGCACCGGTGCCTCCCTGGGTTTGGTACCAGGCTCTATCTTTTATTAACCATCTGAGTATGGGACAATGAATTAGATCCTTGAGCCTCGTTATTCTCATCTATGGAACAGAAGGAAATAATAGTTCCCACCCTTCAGTGTTCTTATAAGGTTTAAATCAGTGTATACATGAAGTCTTTTTTTTTTACACTGGCTGAAGGAGGACGTTTGTGAGTTTTATGTACAGAAGACGCAACAGCGCGCACAGCCCAGGTCCATCAGCGTGAGATCTCCAACCTCTGCCTCGTCCCGCTTGGCCACGTGAGCCACAGATTTGGGGCACAGGACGCTGCCTCCCCAGGGACGACTGATCTCATGGTATCTGTCACTGTCATTGGTCCTGACAGCTTCCGCCAGCTCAGCTGTGGTTCTTTTGTCTTCCGAGTTAACCTCTGTGCAGGTGACACTGGGCCAAGTCTGCCTGCGGACCAGGCGCCCCAGCCTCGCCTTCCCCTTGATCATGCCGTAGGGATCCCCCAGCTTCCACACCGGACAGGCAGGAGACGACCCGTTGATGGGGTCCGTAGTGTACTACCAACACCAGCTGAGCCTTCTTGTTCTGCACAGGGGCGGTGACAGTATTAACCCCTGCTGGGAGGACAGAAGCCCTCTTAGTGGGGACATCCCCTGTGCCTGCAGCTTTCCTCTCAGCCCGGGGCCAACAGTTTCTGCTTCTTCTCTTACTTGTGCTCTGGTCTGTTTCTGTGGACCAGCTTAAGAAGTTGAACAGCTGCTTGGGGTCCAAGGCCTGTATGAACTGGTTCATGCAAGGAAGCACTTTCAGCCGCTCATAGAGAATTGCCCCTGGAAGCTTAACATAACAGGGCCATTTGACAAAGCGGGTGAGGTCCTTTTTGGCTTGATGTCCTTTCTGATGCCGAAATTCTTGGACCTTTCCTCCAGCAGGGGATTTATTGTCTTTTTGGCCTCCTGCTTCTTCACAATGGCAGGACCAGGTGCCACCTTCCCTTTGCCTTTCTTTCCTTTGGGCAGCTGCACTTGGGCGGTTGCAGAAGTTGTATATGGAGTCTTAACACAAGCCCTGGCACATAGTAGTTGTTCAATAAATAGAAGCTGTAGATGCTACTATTTATGTTAAGTGTTCAACAAACTGAGATTTATACACGTGATGGGCTTCATAAAAAAAAGTCACTAAGTGCTTACTCTTGTCACGCAGGCACCAGAAACACATGGTGAGCAAATTTGACATGATACCTACTCTTGTGGACTTTAGTAACTTGCATTGTGTGTGAAAGCAAGACTCCCCACTGGCTCAGAATTTAATAATTCTACATTATTAAGGCCTCAGATTGAAGAGGAGATGAATATTTTTCTAGAACCTAGAACTTAGTCAATCACTAAAGGCAAGGGGGAAGAGCGTGCAGATGGTATCAGGTACAGGGAACATACAGAGGAAGGAAGGTAGTATTTTTAAGGAGGCAGGAGTGTTCAGGTCCCTTTGCATTAGGAAAAACCAAGTCCACTAAGAAAACAAATTGTGCAAGTAATCCTTCACTTGCCATGAACATGAATAAAACTCCCAGGGGCCTCCTTTCAGGCCTTCCTCCCCACCTGACTGCCTCTCCTTTCCTGTCAAAGCATGCATGGAGGAGGGCTCTAGGAACGCAGTCACACTGCTGTGTGTGGGCCACTGTGTGCGGGGCCAGTGTGGGCTGCTGCGGACCAGCTTCAGCTCTGATTTCTGGGCCAAAGCTCAGTCCATTATGCAGGTCTGTGAATCTGCTCCAACCCCATGCTCAGTCCAGCCTCAGTTTCTTAGGAAAGATAGTTTCCAGTGCAGCTGCCAGTGGAGACATACAGTCTTGATATGACATGAAGAACTGCCCACCTTGGGCGCTGACAGATCATCCCTGGTGGTTGGTGACCTTTAGAGGGCTGTGGCGACTGTGTCTTGAGAGGTCCGGTGAGGTAGGGATGGAGGCCACAGATGCAGAACTGCCAAGAACCTTTCCTGAGGAACGTGCCTCATGTTTCCTTGGAGAGTTATATGCTCACCGGTGACCAGCTATCTCCTGGGAGAGCTGAAAGTTGCTACCCTGTCAACTTCTACTTTCTCTCTCTTCTTTCTGCTTTTGGTTAAAGAAGGAGCAAATCCTTTTGGGCTGCAAAGAGCTACTGGTACCCCACACAGGCTGAATGATTCCTCAGCTCTCCATGGCTTGCCTGAGGGGACTCGGGAAGATGAGTGGGGAGGGCCAGGTCTCCCCAAGACCTTTGAGGGTTAATACAAGTTGGCCTTGGGGGGTCCTCCACATCTTCAAGGAAACTTCTTGAGAGATGCAGCCTAATGGGTACCTGCCATTCCTCACCGCAGTTTCCCCCTTCTCTCTGCTTCCTCCTTCAACATCCGCATCTCCCCAGGACCAGCTTCATTTGCCCAGGATTGAAACCATCCCAGGCAAAGCAGCCAGCCTCCGCTTTTCACTAACAACTGGATTGAGGATTTAGGAGGCCTGGAGGCTTACTGGTTGCCATGGTGAGGAGTAGGTCCTGAGAGGATTAAGGAGCTGTGAGCTCGAGCTTTTTTTGTTAGTTGGTTTTGATGAGTTCTGTTTGCCTTTCTTCCCCCACCTCTGTTCCCCTTCCACCCACCCCTCCAAAGTCTCAAACCACTAATGCAGAAGGAGATTACTAGAGCAAAATCAGGCTGCCTGGCTGAGGATAATTGGTATGTATGGTGCAATGCAGACTCCAGGGAGGGTCAATTTTGGAACTCAAGGTGTTACACCTTCGTGGCATGGCATGGTGAGGCAGGGCGAGGCTCAGCACCCTGTGGCAGAGGAGTCCCAGAGGCAGGGGCAGGAGGATTCACTGAAGCTCTCTGAAGACTCCATAGTTTTTCCTTTCTGTCAGCAGAATAGGAAAGGAACAGGTAAACTAGAAGCCAGAAGTTTGGGCTAAGGGAGTCTTCTAGAAAAAGGAAATTCCTGTCCTGGTCTCTCAGCACCCCAAGGCCCTTTTTGACAGGCGTCCAGACACACTGTTCATAAAATCTCCCTTCCTTCTGGTGGTCAAATTAAAGCCTATTTGTGGAGGAAATGTGGTCTCCGGAAGGGCGGTGAGTTATTATTTTCACTTTACAAATAATTCCCTTTAATTAAATCCATTTTTCTGAGAAGGGAGACAGCTGATTCAGGGAGATTTTGTGGACTGGGTGCCTGGACTCCGGTCAAAAATGACCTTGCTTCTTTCTTAATTGGTACCCTAGCTGGCTGAGGTGCTAGAAGAGGGGGAAGGGCATGGAAGGGAGCCCTAAGTGCACCCACAAGGCCGGATCATAAGTCTGCAGCTCCTACCTACTCCTTCATCCTCTGGCAACTGCATAAAGGTGGCTTGACTGGATGAGCATCTCAGAGTGAAGGTGTCAAAGTCCTGGTACCCCACGTCCAGCTCTTTTGCACATTCCAGTCTAGGAATTGGGATTCTGCTCTCTTTTTAAGCCTCCAAACCTGTATTCTTTGCTTCCATGGTCTTTATCCCTACGTAGGTGTTGTTTTGTTTTGTCTCCAATCCTTGTGGCCACATCTCATTCCCCCCACAGGATGGCATGCTTCCTGAAGGCAGTCTGTGTCATAAATGCCACCATTTTAGGGTGTGGAGCAGACTGGGAACTCAGTAAATGGATCTTGATTTAAAGCTTAAGAACTGCGAGCCACAGAGCCACAGCGCAACTTAGTGCTAGTGGGAAAATTGGCTTGTTATCGCAAAAAGATAAGATCAAGTGTTCATCTTATTTCAATATACAAAATAAAATCTAGAGATACTGATGACTTAACCCTAAAAGGCAAAATGACACAACCCTTAATAGAAATTGTAAGCTAATATCTTTCAGAGCTTTGGGGTAAGACTGATTTCTTAAACAAGACGTGAACATAAATCTAAGGGGGGAAGTGGGTGGATTTGATTAAAGTTCACTAAAAATAAACATGTCTGGTCTATAGAGGACTCAAAGGCAAGTTGAACAGAGAGGTGACAGACTTGGAGAAAATATTTGTATGGTATGTGAATGTATATGGATGAAAAACATGAATGTCCAGAATACGTAAGACTAGGAAGGAAATCTGATAGAAGAAAACAATGTACGTATGAATGGGCAACTTATAGAAAAGGCAGTTCCGATAAATGGCTCATGATTATTTGAAGAAAGGTTCAACCTCATTGTTAGGGAAGACAAAGCAGAACAGTAGAAGATACTCCTTCACACCCATGAGAATAGCAAAACAGTTCAAAAGTGTAGGCTGGGGACAAATGCCGGTAACAGTGTAGGGAGACAGACGCACACACACTGCTAGGAGTTATGTAAATCGATGCAGCCATTTTGGAGAAAAAATTGGAAGTATTTAGAGAATTTGAGTTGGTACACACCCTATGATAGAACAATTCCACTTTTGAGTCTATATCCCCCAAGAACTACTCTCATAAGTACACAAAATGTCTCGCCTAAAAGTGTTCATTGCAATGTCACAATAGAGACGAACCTGAAACAACCTAAATGTCCACTCACAGGGGAATGTTTAAATAAAATACAAGGCATGCAAATCGTGAAATCCTGATGCAATAGTCAGAATAAGAGCACTGGCTCCACAGAGATCAATATAATTAGCCCTCTATAATTGTGACATTGCATGAAAAAAAAACAGGAAAGAATGTCTACAAAAAAATCATCGATGTAAATCAAATACACAGGAGTTGTGTCCATCAGGGAAGGAGAAGAGATTGTGAAGAGGGGTCACACAAGAATTAGCCACAGTGTGACTCAGTCAATGTCATTCTTTGCACCTGAGGTACAATTACTGGCCCCCCCAGCCCCTTCCCCAGGAGAGAAAAGAAAATAGAAAGAAATGGGAGCAGGTATTAGTAAAGGGCCCGAGCTAGTGTCTGGCAGGCAATACTTGCTCAGCATATGTGAGTTTCCTTTTCCCTGATTCATCCTTTTTCTTTTTTGAGAGGGAAATGGCAGGGAGTAGGGAGGAGTCAGCCCAGCAGCCAAACACCTGGGCATTGGGATCTGTCTCTGTGTCCACCTGGAGGCGATGCCCCCTTTGGAGGACACACAAAAACAATCGGCACCTGGCTAGAGGCCAGCAAGACACCTCCACATTCTGAGTGTTTCTGGCTGCGATGTGAGCTCTGCTTGCTCCTCACATCCCCAATCCCACTACCACATTTATACTGAGAACTTCACCTAGGGAGCTGCGTCAGTCGGCTTGCCAGCCTGGCAGTCCTGGATCCCGTGAGGCCAGCTTGCCTTTTCGCTCAAGGATGGGGAGAAGCTTTACCTCTTCTGGCTGAGTTGACACTGAACCTGAGAAGAGATGTCCAGGACTCCAGGGTTCAGGAACCCAATGGCCAACACACTTGGCAACTGGTTTAGGGAAACTGTCCTTCCTGTACAGGGACACAGGACATGAACCCAAAGGCAGAGATACTGTTGGATTGAAGAGACTCAGCCCACACCCTGAGCTAAAGGGTCTCTTGCAGGGAGGTCCTCAGAGAGCCTGCTTTTCACTGCCACAGCCTTGATTTCCACTGGAGGCTGATCAGATCAGCCCAGCCTGGCTCAGCTGAAATAGGGCTGGTGCTGCAGCCAATAGCCCACCGGCTGCCAAGGAAGAGAAGTAGGAGCAGCAATGGGAAAAGCCTTGCTCCCAAGGGCCTGGTTTAGGAACAGCCCTCTGTGAGACTGAATTGTGACAATAGAGGCAACCAAGTAATGCCTATAATATAACTCGGGGATAGCATTCCTTTGTCGAGGACCCCAAACAAAAGCAGACCAGTGTTCTCAAAACCAGATGAACAGTGGCCATAGCAAAGCAACAGGCACGTATACCTGGGCGCACCAAGGGCAAGGGCTGCTGGAAAGAGGAACCGCTTATTGTTTTCTCATCTGCTCTTTTGAACCGAGTTTGCTGGGATTCTCATGGGTCAGTGTCAGGACTTGACATTGGCTTTGGTTTTTGTGGTAGTAAAGGAGATGCGGGACCTGTTCCTACCAGGACACAAAACTGCTTGACTCTCTGTCTGGGAGAAAAGGGCCTCAGCCATGTGGTGAGCATCCGGATTTGTGCACGCGTGTCTCTCACCTTCATTTTATCTTTACCTCCACCTCCGTTTCCACCACCAAGCTGTGGGGCCCTCAGTCCTTCTGGCTCATGCTTCTACATCTGTCGTCTATCTGTCTGTCTCTTTGCTTCCAAGGTCAGGCAATTGGGATTTGCTGATTCATTTATTTTTAATTTGTATTTAAAGACTTTGCAGGCTGCCTGCCCGGGAACACAACTGGCATGGGGAGTGCCAGTCCCTCGGAGTATTCTTTTGTCCCCGTCCTTGTCGGAATGATGAGGGAGGTAGGAGGCACTGGGGCCAGGTGATACTGGAGAATGGTACTGGCTATTTGTTTTGAAGCTCACTTTCTCAACTTGTGTTGTCAGCTGCTTCTCCCCCTCTTCTCATTGGAAGAGAGAGGCATTGAGGCTGGGGGGCGGTAGCATAGGGGGGAGTGCACAGAGAAAGGAAGAAAAACTAAGCATAATAATGGGGACTGGCTGCTGCCTGTGAGGTCAGTGCTATTGTCACTCCCCAGTTTCTAGCTGAGAAAACTGAGGCCCAAAGAGGAAACTTAACTTCTTCAAGGTCTCGCGGACAGTAATCTATGGCATTTGAATCAAACTTAGGTTTATCTGATGCCAGCTGTGGCTCCTTGACCCCCTCAGCTGCCCTGTCAGGACCACTGGGGTATATAATCTTGGCCATGTCAATATTTGTGGCTAGTGATACCAGAACTTTCTGTGCCTCACTTTCTTCCAGTATAAAATAGCAATTATAGCGCTTCTCCGACCTGACTCCTGGGATTGCTGTGGAGATCCCGTGGGCTAGGGGGTATGAAAGGAAAAGTGCCATTGCCCCTTGGCGGGAGGGCGGAGGGACAGAGTGAAGACTGTGCGTGGGTTGGGCTGCCTGGTTCCAGCTGTGGCTGTAACCTTCTCTGGTTCTGCGACCTGGGGGGAATTATGTCAGGTTTCTGGGCCTCAGCTGTAAAATGAAGGGGATGAGCTTGAAGGTCCAGGTCTCTGGGTTTGCGATCATTTCCCTTCTCCTGTGTCCTAAGTCGCCTGTCTGCTGCTACAGTGAAAGGGTCCCATACAGTCTTTTTTCTTCACTGCACTCACATCAACTGGGTCTGAAATGGTTTGGAATGAATGAAAGGCCAGAGTCCAAGCAGTTTCCATGTCTCCTACTGAACCCCTTCCACCCTCTACCATCCTGGCATTGATCCCTGCATTGCCCTCCCCCATAACCTTCTTACAGCAACTGCCCCTCTGCTTTGCAGTTTTGATTTTTGTGGTTTCAGTTCCCCGCTATCACCTGTGGCCCAAAAATATTATGTGCTATAAGATATTTTGAGAGAGAGACATAGAGACCACATTCACGTAACTTTCATTACAATAAATCGTTATAATTGTATAATTGTTTATTACTATTGTTGTCAATCTCATCCTGTGCCTCATTTATAAATGACCGTGTATGTACAGGGCAAACAGAGTCCATCTAGGGTTCAGTACTACCGAGGGTTTCAGCATCCAACATGGTCTGAGAGGACACACCTCGTGGATAAGGGGATACCTCTGTCATAGCGTGCACCGTGCCTTCACCCAGTCTCCTTAGAGCCTGGTGCAGCCCTCCTCCCTCTGGACCCCTCTGAAGGAAAATGGCGGACACTGGCTTCCCTTGGTGTTCCCTGGGGCTGCTGTTGGAGATACTGGGCTGTCCGGGACCCAGGTTTCGGCTGTGAAGCACTTCACAGTAATACTGCAGCCCTCAAATGCTACGCTCCAAGTCATATTTTGAATTCATGGCGCTTACTTACTATGTGCAAGTCCTCTGCTGGGAAGTAGGATGGGAACCCTCAGGGAGATGAGGAGCTCAAGGGCTGGTGGGTGAGATGCATGTGGCTCAGAGGGTACAGAGCTCTGGACTTTACCGTTCATTGGCAACTTTATCTCATCAGAGTCTCAAACTGCTAGGGTATGTGAAGCGTGGTATCGTCTTCACTTTATAGAGGTGTAAACTGAGTCAGGTGAGCACTGGTGAGACTGTGTGTAAAAGCAGTAGAAAAGTAAGAATAGAAAAGTAGGTAGAAATTGCAAAGATGTCTGATGATGTGAGACGGACAGGTTCTAACGACACGAAATGGCAAACATCTGAGAGACAAGCACTGTGGGAAGGGTTTGTTTTCTGCTTGGCGAGCTTATTCTCCGGCACTGAAGGGTCAGGTTCCAGGACTATACTTCCATGCAGAGCAGCGAAAGCTTAAGGAACTGTGGGAGCCTGAGCACCGTGTTCAGGTAGCTCACTGGGTAAGAAGATGCAGGGGTGTCCTGCAGAATAAACAGATTCAAGAGTGAAGGAATGAGGTTCCCGTTGCATATCCCTATTAGGAATGCCTTAGGAACGTTCCAGAATGTAGCCTTAAGAGTCTTGATTGGGAGTCTAGAAGGCTTGCCATAAAGCTTGGTTTACAGAGTCTTGAATAAGTCAATCCTATAGTACATCCCGAGTCTTTTCAGCATCTGCCCTTGCTGGGGCTGCTATCCGAGCCTCAGCAGTTCTGCAGGTCACCCGTGCCCCTACGTTCTGGTCTCATTTAAAAGCAGAGCTGGTGGGCACATTTGCTAAACTCCCTTACCGACAAGCAATCTCTTCACTGGCCGTCTGTTCTGTGCTTCTGCTGGAATAATCAGGCACAGAAGTATGTGTGGCGTGAGTGTGTGTGTGTGTGTGTGTGTGTGTGTGTGTGTGTGTGTGTGTGTGTGTATTGGAGGGTTTTTGGTTGTATTACTATGGGAGGAGAAGGGATTTTCTCCTGTCTTCCAGTTATTTTACTAGCTTCCTTCTCCAGGCATCTGATTTGGACACACCTCTTTTTCCTTGCTTGGCCCTCCTCAAATTCCTAGGAGAGATTTTCTGTTCTGTGTTCTAAGGTCACCCTGACTTGAGGCATTACTATGGCAAATCGCTAGAATATTCTCGAAGGTAAGCGAAACCCCCTGGCAGAGGAAAACAGCTAAGTCAGGAGGTGGAGGGCAGGATAGGCTCACCTACACAGGTGGGGTGCCTAATACCTAGGAGCGTGGGATTTGGAGGTAGATTGTCTAGATTCAAACTGGGGTCTTATACTACCAGTTAAGTTCTCTGTGTCTCAGTTGCCTTGCCTCTGGAGATAATAATACTTTCCTTACAGGGATGTTTTATAGACAACACATCATTGCCTATAAAGTACTTAGAGCAGGGCTGAACATAAACTAAACACTCAATAACTATGAAAGATAATTATTTTCCATTCCCCTCCCTTACCCCCAGCCATGGCTAGCCATGCCCCTCCAAGGCTGGAGCTTGTCTGCCCTTTGGAAATTTCTGTCTACCTCCACAGCTCCCCTCTCCCATTTAGTTGTTATCAATGCTGGGGTTTTTTGCCTGCCTTCTAGGGGATAGGCTTAGGAGGATTTGCTCCTCACTCCCAAGATGCTAAAAGTTCCTATTAGATGCCTGCCCCCAAGAGGGGCCATGGTACCTTGTAAAAGTTTCTCTAGAGGGCCTTGGCTCAGCCTCAATCCTGGGAAATCAGCCCCTTAAATCTTGACAATGTCCAGGAAATGTTGGCAAGTAGTTCCCTGCAACACTGATTCCTCGAAGGCTTAATGCCCATGGTCTACTCACACAGCACAAGGAGGTCTAGGTTGGGGGTGATGGTAGGTGCCCCTGAGTCTCCTAGTCAAGCACTGCAGAAAATACCAGAGGAAGTCAAGGGAGGACATCCTGACCTGCAGGGGCTGAGGGAAAGCTCCTCCACCCCATAGCTCCAGCAAGCGCATGCTCCCCACTGACACCCACCAGTGCAACCTTCCAAAGAGGTTACCTCAGGGGGATGATCAGCCTAAGGGAATAAGGGAGTCTCAAATCAATGAAAACCCAGCACAGAGGGAACAGGAAAACAGTTGAGAGATCCAGGCCAACTTTGAAGAACAGAGAATTAAAAATACCTGAGCTTTTTTTTTTTTCCTTTTAGTAGAGGGAACTAAGAGGGAGCTGGAGTTGGGCTGGATGCAAGAAACCTTCACTCTGCCTGCTCCTGGAAGAAGTGAATGCCTGTGATTTCAATTTTCCCGACCATTACTGAGAATGGTCACAAATCACCACAGATGAAGGATTCTCCTGCCGCCAGAGTTCTCTTCCTAGTGAGCACATGGCCTCATCCCCCAATCCACTGCCTGTGCCTGTTACAACTTCTGGATTTCCAGGACCTAGGCATGCCGCTTTGCCAATGCCAACAGATAAGGAGAAAGAGAGAATGTGTAGGAGGCACACCCATTCTTAAGAGACTCGTTACTTCTGCTCACATTTCAAAGGTGAGGGTGACCACCTCATTGCAGGAAATCCTGGCAATGTAGATTGGTGGTGGGCCCTGGAAGAAGAAGAAATGGCTCAGTGAACATATGTGCAGAGCATATGTGCACCGACCTAAAGATACGGAGAGCAGAATCAGCTGATTACTACCTTGTCACCTTGGATGGGTCACTTCACTTCTCTGTACTTCAATTTCTTTATCTCCAGAATGAAGAGAACAGTAGATCTATCTCATGTGATGAGGACTACATGAGGATTAATACACAAAACCAATTTAGCACAGAGCACTGGTAAATGGCGTCTAGCCACAAACTCTGTTCCCTCCATCTTTTTGAAACCACACTGCACATTATCATTTTGGAGATTCTCAAAAGTCTCAAGGTACAATCATTTTATTTTAACATTGGTTAACTCAGCCTTTCTCCACAGAATCTTTTTTACATGATACCTCTCAACATTCAGTGTAACTGGCATACTCAACTATGTTTTGGAAAATTCGCCTCTCCTTCCAGGGAGGGATCCCAATAGAATTTGAGTGTTTTCTGTTAGTGGGAATGCAGACTGGTTCAGCCCTTATGGAAAACAGTATGGAGGTTTAGCAAAAGATTAAAAATAGATCTGTCATATGACCCAGCAATTCCACTCCAGGTATCTACCTGAAGAATGCAAAAACACTAATTCGAAGGGCTAGATGCACTCCTGTGTTAATTGCAACACTATTGACAATAGCCACATAATGGGAACAACCTAAGACAGGTGAGTAGATTAAGAAGGTGTGGTATGTAGATACTTGATGGATGGATTTTACCCTCAGCTATATAAAAAGATGAATTCTTGCCATTTGCAAGAATATGGATGGAACTGGAGGGGATTATGCTAAGCAAAAAAAAGTCTGAAGGAGAAAGACAACAGTACTCATTTGCAGAATATTAAGAAACAAAACAAAGAAACAGGAAAAACTAAACCACAACAAACCATAGAAATCTGACTGTAGAATTGAGGCTGCTAGAAGGGGACGGTAGGGTGAGAAAAAAGCAGGGAGGGGGCCCTATGGTCTACGGTAAAGGGCTATGGGTGCCTTGGTGTTGGACATGGTGAGGTAACATACATCTGAAGAGGTGTGAACCTCTACCCTTAAATCATACACAGTGTTATAAACCAATGTTACCTCAATAACAAGTGATATAATTTAAAAATTTTCAAAAGATTTTGTCAGTTGTTTAGAAATGTTCCCATTTGAAGTCATTGATATTTTCTTACCTCCTCATTATCTCCTATTTGGAGGGGGCACTTTTTTAAAGTTCCAGCCTGTGTCAGCTGGGCTGCTGGGGACAGGGCAAGAGGAATTGTGTTTTTGTTGGGACTGAGACTCTCGAAGAGTGTTACCAGAACCCAGCTGCCTCAGCAGTGGGAGCCCATAGGAGTCTGTTGTGTAAGGTGAACTTTTATGTAACAGTGTATTTCCTGGATCATTAAATGGACCAATCAGGTGCGAACTAGGATCTTATTGGTGCTAAATGGTCCAATCAGACTTTTGTTACCAGGAACCAGCCAGCCTCTTACCACAAGTCAGTTGTGGCAGTTGTTCCTCAGAGACCTTTTATGAAGGGCGCACTTCCTGGATTGGGGAATGGACCAGTCGGGTAGTATGGGCTGATTGGTAAATGTCCAATCAGACACAAGATTGAAAAATGGCCCAATCAGACTTATGGGTGGGGCACCCTGAAAGAGAATATAAGCCAGGCAAGCGAGGTAAAGAAAAAAGGCGAGGTGAGGTGAGGCGGAGAGAAGGAAGCCCCTAGAAGATGATGACAATGACGACGGCGCCAGCTTCCTGAAGAAGAAAGAAGATGGTTCCAGACGCCAAAAAAAGAAGGTGAAGATTCCATTCCTAGTCTCCAGGGAGGAAAAGAAGCATCCGGCAGCCGCCCTCTGAGGAGGGAAAAGAAGCCGAAGGACCCTGTCAGAGACTGGGACTCTGGTCCCAGTCTCTGACGTTGCCTGAAAGGAGCACCAAAGGCCCTGGGCCTGGTGTCTCAAAGAGCTGTTTGTTGGTATAACCCAACATCTCACAAAGAGCTGTTAACACTGGGTGTCTCTGAGACCATCCTGAGGAACCAGTAGTGACCATCTCTACTGGCCAGTGCATTCCAGCACTCCTGGTGACCAGTGGCGACCATTGCTGAAGCTATCTGAACGAGATACCCAGCCCCTGTGGATACAGTAAGCTCTTTGTTTCCCCGTTTGTAAAATAAACCCCATGGTGGTGGCTCCTGCAGACTGAGGTCTCTTGCAATTGTTCGTGAGGGTGAGAACCCAGACAGCGAGCTGTGCTCTTATCAGGCGCTGTCCTTTGTTAAGCTATAGCCCCTAGGCCCCTATTGTGTGGGTATTGTATTGTTATAGCCCTTGGTTTTGGGTTTTGGCCTTTTGGGGCTTTTTGGTGGCTCTTGCCTCAGAGCCTGGGCAGTTTTGCCCTGTCCACCCCACTTTCAATAGGACAAACAGAAAATGGGTTGGTGGCTTTGGCTATGGGATAAACAAGAGAATAGATGTCCAGATGGACCAAGTCAGCCCTCTGTTCTAACTAAGCTCAAAGCTGGGAGGATCAAATCTCAATGCCATGGATCATTCCATGGTTCTATTCCCCTCTTAAATTTGAGTGGAGATGAGAACACATTCTCTGATTATCTAATAAAGTCCCATCATGGAAAAGTCATTGTACTAGGCTAGGGCCTTGTGGGGAGAGGATGCTTGGCCCTTCTCCCCTGTACATGCAGGCTATATGTACTATGCCCGCCAACCCCTGCCAGTCACAGTTACCTTGTGGGAAGGCCCTGGATATAGGCTGGGTCAGTTGGTAAAAAGTTCCTGTCCCAGCAGATTCTCAGGTGGGACCCACTGTATCTGAAGGGCTTTGCCCACTCTTTCCTTGCCAGCCTCTCCTCCTTGGCCCCATCTCTGGCTTTTTCTGTTGCTTGCTGACCCAGCAAAGGACCGTTTCTCATCAACCTGAAAACAGGACTGAGAGTAGCTTCAGTTCCTCTCTTACTGCTGTCAGCTGCCACCTGCTCACCAAGACACCCCAAATGAAAGACCCGATTCCCCTATTTCTGTAACACACTTTTAAGATTACTGTACCTAACCTCCTACTGCATAAAAACAACTGGAACTTTGTTCCTTGCCACTCTCTCTCCCTCTTCACCACCCTCAAGATTTCTTGACTCACAATAATCCTAGAGCAGACATGCCCAGGTCAGTGAATGCTCAGTCCTGCACCCAAGGGCTCTCATGGCTGTGCCTCATGGCCATATCGGCCCCTCCTCCAAGGAGTGTGTCTGTTAGCATCTCCACACTTGGCACCAGATAGGAGGGAGAGGAGACAGGAGGAAGTCGCAGAGGGAGAGGCTAAGGTAAGCTGCTCCTGTTCCAGGCAAAAATCATACTCATACCCCATCTGACCCCTGTCCTCGGCCCCTTGTGCCCAGCACAAGGTGGACAAGAGGCAGATGGCAGGAAGAACTGATTTCCTCTTTGCTGGGTGACTGATGGTAGTTTCTTGGCTGTCAGCACTAAATAGTCAGAAGCTCTGCAGTGGCAGCTCTGTCTCCCTTCACGCTCCCTCTCAATCCCTGTGCTGAGCTAGCAGCCTCACTAGGCTAACTAAGCTGGCCTTTGAGTGCCTCATCTCCTCAGCCTGCATGGGGCCTGAGGAAAGAGGTTTGCCTGACTTTGTTCTGTGCAGGTGTGGTTGGCTGATTCTAGCGATCAGTGCAGACCCCGAGACAAATCGCATGCCATCACAATCCACACCCCCACAACACACGGTCACAACCATACACACTGTAATGAGCAACTACTGTGTGCAAAGTTAACGAGACCATTCAAAGTGACTGGAGAAAATCATGGAGGGGATGATAGGGTGAGGTCGACTAAGAGTAAGTCATGACCTGTTGGAAAATGGAATTTTCTTTAGAGGAATTTTCAGAAACCTAACAGAATCTCTCTTTAAGCAATTTTCAAACCAACAGCCCTGGGTAATTATGTGGGTTTCTGTGCTTACTAGCTGAATAGTTTTGGGAAAGTAAGTGCTCAGTCTCAATTTCATTACCTGCAAAATGGTGATAACAGTAATTTTTTTCCTGTGTGATGAAAGTCAACTATTGTACATATTACTTATTGTGTTGAGGGGGAATGTATACCACGGGGAACCCGGGGGGTAACTGGGACTCAAATGACATGGGAAGGGTTTAAAGAAGCAGGGCTTTGCTCTGCATTAGATGCTGTCAGAGAGCAGGAGCAGTTCTATAAATGACTCTCTCAATAAATCTTATCCAAAAAGAGGGAAAATCAAAGTGAAGATAAAGATGTAATTAAAGAAGCGGCATCACATAAGCCAGAACAGAGGAAGTTTGGTCACTTCTAGGTTTAAACATTGTTCATATTTTGTCTGTTCAGATCTGGTTACACAGTGGTCTTTTTTTTTTCTTGATATAATATGATCAGAGTGCCTCTGTGTGATGTTTATGTTCTGTGAAATTGTTTAGCAAGAGAACAGCAAGGCTCAATTGAGAGTAGCAGGCCAGCTACTAGCTCTCAGGAGCTGCTTTTTTCTTCCTTGTAGGCAAGGGCAAACCAAGTTGGGCTGTAAGACATTCATCAGTGATATCCAGATTTTCACCATTGCCAAGATTTTGCTGACCACGTTGCTCAGAGAATACAGTCTGTGGTCGGCATAGGGTTAGTCTGTTCTGCTCATTATGTTGTGGCGTGAGTTGTCGAGTCGTCTGATGTGATTACAATAGTTGTGCAGTAACATTTGAAACTCTAGACAGAATACAGCAGACAACTGTAATACAATTATCAGGAACCAAATAATGATAAGTCCAAGAAACAAGTGGCTTTTCCCTCCCTAGCTGTTTTACTTATCTCATAGTTACATAGGCATAGCAAGACGTATTTGCTATATAATAAAATTCCCCTTGATTAGTTAAGAAGTCAACAGTAACGTTAATTGCCCACAATGGCCCTGGCTACTGAATTTGGACTAGTTCGTTGGCGTGAAGTGTCAATCAGTCATCCCTTCTGGGAGTTCTTCGGAGGAGCTTGCGTGTATCTCATTTTTGAGGTAATTTTAAAATTCTTTCTAGAGAAACAAAATACTCTGGAAGGGTAATCATTTTAGATATCTAAAAGTCTCTAAAAATGATCCTGAACACACAGAATAAGTTAATGTGATGTCTGATGTCCATGTAAGCAGTAGTACTCCAGAAGTATGGACTGTACTGGTATCATTATATCAACAACGGCTTCATTTATGACAGTAGTAGTGAGCTTATCTTGTGTCCTTCTAAGTTAACAGAATTTTTAAATTAGATAACAGTTTAAAACACTGTATAGATTTCCAGTATATAGTTTCTCGCCTCAGCAACTGTATATATCACACCACGCCCACTACCGAATGTCTAGCCACCATCCACTACCAGCCAGTCAGCCCCCTCTACCCATCCTCTCCTCCCTCCTTCCCCTCTGGAAATCACCATTCTGTTGTCAGCATCTAAGGGTTTGTTTCAGTCTTTTGTTTGCTTGTTTGCTTTGTTTCTTTATATTCCACAAATGTGAAATCACATTGCATTTGTCTTTCTCCTTCTGACTTAGTTCACTTAGCATAACTCTTCAAGGTCCATCCCTGTTATTGCAAATGGCAATATTTTATCATTTTGTTTGACTGAGTAGTATCTCATCATGTATGTATATCACATCTTGATCCATTCATCCCTCGTTGGGCACTGAAATTGCTTAACACTTTTTTGTTGTTGTTGAGTTAAACAGTTCTTGCAAAAGCAAGCTGAAGTTTTTTTTTTTTTTTTTTTTGGTTCAAGCTGGGGTACAGGCCAGGGGCGGGGGGCGGCGAGAGGGTTCACCATAGACAGAGTGGGGAGCAGAACAGGCAGATCAGAAATACACTGCTGAGGGGAGCAGCGGGGGAAGCAGGAGAGGTCTGCCGCACCATGTGGGATTGTCCCCAGCTGGGCGTCGAACTCGCATCGCGCGCCGCCGACAGCTCCACAGACCAGCGCTCAACCGCTGCGCCACCAGGGAGGCCCTGAAGTTTTTCTTAAGGTCTATGTAGAATGTGGAAAATTCCTAAATAAAAGTAAGCAAATGTTGTTTGTTCCTTCCTCCTTCCCTTCTTCCCTTCGTCCTTTCCTTCCTTTCTCCATCTTTCCCCGCCCCCACCCTTGCATCTTTTATTAAGGTAACATGGTTTACAACAATGGATATGATTCAGAGGAATAGGATCCGACCTCTTCAGGTATGTGTCACCACCCTACCTCCACCATCAGAGGTTGTTCCTTCAAGTATGAAGAAGCTTGACTGGATTTCAAATGTCAGAGAAACAGACAATGTGAAGAGAAAAGCAGTATTTCCTAGGAGACTAGGTCGCTATTAATTGAAAAGTGGGGGGCATTTTTTGTCAATAAAAGTTTGCAGCACAGCATGGGGAACCATTGAGTTTAGTGGACGTCTAGAACTAAACTAACTGAAGTTTCTCCATGCTCTGCTATTGCTGTTATAGCTCTTAGACAAGGTGCAAAGTCTTGGCTGTAGGATCTAATGACAATAAGCAGTATGTATTTGATCATTGCCACATAACTAATACCCCTAATGCCTATCCAAATGCTCTATAAACAAAAAGGGTTTGTACATCTAGAATCCTGGGAAAGTATTTTGGTAGACAGGCATTGTGCCAGCTTTTGTGCTTAAATATGAAGATGTTCCTTTCAACTTAAACGTCGTTCAATGTAGAAAGATAGCTATATTTATATATTTTACTTATATCTGGAAGATAACCTCTACTTTTAATTTGTCATGTTACTTAAATACTAAATTTGGTGGAACAAATTCTCATGAGTTTGGCTTGGTTAAAAGTTGGAGGAATTTAGACAACCTATTCTAACTGTCTTTTCGTTTATGGGGTGAAAAGGCAAATCTTTGTGTTACCTGATGGTCATTCCAGGAACCCCGAAGATAGTTTAGGCATAAAAGACATTTTAATAGTTTTATCATTCTGCATTTGGGAAAGGGAAAATTTAAATTAGCTTTTAGAAGGGACAAAGTGTAAGTCATAAATATCCATAGCAAAGAAATTTTATAGTTGACATTGTAAAATTGTCCAGCAATAAATAATAATGCCTGTGTGGAAACTAACTTTTTTTTTTAAGTAAGGAATCTTTAAAAAACACCTATTTTTATAATATAGCACAAAACTGAGAGTTAACAGAATAATTTGGGTCAAAGAAGGAAACTCTACAAATCAAGGCATAGAATTATGTAGTCATTCTACTTATAAAAAATCCAAATTCTAATTATACTCCTTTGGTACATTTTTCATATGGTAATTTGTAGTAAAGAATTTAATCATATACCTTTACATATAAGTATATAAGCATATATATATATATATGCTTATGCATGCACAGATATATAAATATGAACACAGGTAGTAGTCTCAAGCTTTTAACTTTAGCTTTAAATATTAACTTATCAGCATATAAAAAACAAAATAATGATAAATTATTATTCAGTATTCAGCATTCAGATACTAAATAATATCATATTAAATTTATCATGTGAATAAACTATGACAACTTGTAAAATGAGCAGCAGAATAATACCCTTTATCTTACATACATATTTCTGTTCCACCAAATTATTCTGTAATTATTGTAATTATTGTAACCATTTATTATTAATTCTTATCTTTAATCAAAGTATCCAAGTTTTCTTTCTTCAAACATAAGACAAGAGAACATAAAATAAAGAATTGTCTGGCTACTTTTTCTCCACAAGCAATTTCACATCATCTTAACAGCTTTAGGAAGCAAAATGTATATAAAATATCATCCACAAACTTTTGCATATTGTGTTAGTTGATTGTTTATTGTAAGAATAAAACCGTGTTTGGATCTGGTTTATTTCATTTTTTGAACTGTCTGAATATTAAAATATTATTTTTAATTAACATAGGTCTTAAAGATAGCTAAGAATCTTGAAAATACAATTTAGTTAACACATTGAATTCTTATGCTTTATGGCATTTAAAGAATTTCATAAAATTAATCTTTTGAAAAGATACCCATTATTTCATTCTATTTAGTTGAATCCAATTTTATAAATATACTTTGAAATTTAAACAAGTTATAGAAACAGTGGTAACTTATTTAATTCATAAAACCTATGTAGGAAATTTAAGAAGTTTGAGTTATGAGAAATTTAAAAATCTGGTCTTGAACAAACCAAAATAGTGGTTACATATTCTGAATCACACCAAAATTTTTTTTATCTTGCAATTAAAGCCTCTTCTTATTTTTACAGCTATAGAAACAAGGCTATTATATAAATATATTTTTCAGTGCACATAGAAAGTAACACAATTTTAGTAACTTTTAAATTTTTTTCTTTTTGACAAACCTGACTCTATCTGGACTAGAGATTTCTAAAGTCTATGCAAATGGCTAAATTATTTTTATTAGTTAATATTTAAAATGCCGGGCCTCCCTGGTGGCGCAACGGGTTAAGCGCAGCACTGTGAAGCTATCCAGAGCCACTGTAGCACGAGTTCAATACCCGGCCAGGGAGCTTCCCACATGGTGCAGCAGACCTGTCCTGCCTTGCCCGCTGCTCCCCTCAGCAGTGTACTTCAGTGGATCTGCCTGTTCTGCTCCCTACTCTGTCTCTGGTGAATCTTCTCACCACTCCACACATTTGGCCTACCCCATTTTGTATGCATAAATAAATAAATCTTTTTAAAATATTTAAAATTTCACAGGTGAGGAAAAAGAGAAAATGGAACAGAAAAAAAATGAATAAGAGTCAACTAGGCAATTATCACTACAAAGCGTTAGTTATATTTCCTCTGCAAGGGGAAAGAAGACATTTAACTATGTAGAAATACAGATTTTGAGATGTACGGACATAAAAAATAGAGTGCCATATAGCTGGTTTTGACATAAAATGGGCCCTTGACAAATTTATCAAGTTGTATAATTAAAAAGCCAGCACTAATTAATTCCTAAATAGGGAAACCAAAGAGGTGATATCTCCTATGTTCAACAAATGGGTCTCTTTCTTTTAGACAAAGAACATAATCTCCTTATAAAGGTTTCTTTTGCATTTTGTTCTAAAGTACTTCTTTTGTTCATGCCCAAAGCTCCCCAAAGAGGCCACTGAATTTTAAATTGTCCCTAGTGAAATTGTGCCAGCTAAAGGGATAAGAATACAAGTTAGCATTATGGCAAGAAAGCATGAAGGAAGCAGGTGTTTAACCTGCCTGAAAGAGGCGCATTTCAGTTGAGAACAAAATGGTCTAAAGAAATGGTGGTGGTAAATTTCGTGCCTCTAGTTTGGCCAAAGGCTAATGGTCATCAATGAGGGTGCCAGACGAAAGTCTCTTGATTCTGGGCCAATGAAATTAAAGAAATTACGTCTGAGGGACACAAGACATGATTGAAAATTTTTATAAGGTTTTGAAATGATAACCTGATATAGTTTGTCTGAAGGATACTGGTCTCAGGAGACCTTCTAAACTGCGCTCCTGGCGCCAGCTCAAGGACAAGCTGTTTGAATCGATGTCATCCTGTCCCTATAGACTTTTTCTTTTATAAACAAACAGCGTTTAAGACAGTAGACAAGCAGACAGATGATAGAAACACGTGTTAGAAGGCTAGAAAGCATTTTCACCAAAGAACACTACAAATCTGACCAGATAGACAAAAATACCCCAAGACATCTTATTCTTTGAAAAGCAAAATAAACCCAAAGCTGAAGGGTTTTTAATGAAATATGAGTTCAATTCAGTATGAACTTACTTGTCATATATGGGCAGGCTCATACCCCAAACAGGTGGACACAGGGAGTCTCAGATGTGGTCACTACTGCTAAGCGGAAGGTGTGGACCCAAGGCAGTGAGGGCTTCAGATGAATCAAGGTGAATCTCCGTCAATGCCCTCCAGCCAGAGGCACTTGGGAGCACCCCTAGAGTGGAACAAATTGGGCTTATTGCTTGTTGCTACAAAAGAGAAGGCATACCTGGGGGCCAGTGGAGTGTTGGGGTGTCTCCCTGCAGCTTTGCTGCAACAGCTCGATCAACTCCAAGTATATGCCTGCTGGTCTGTGTCAGAAGAGCATCAACAGTGAAGAGAGCTTGCATCTTGGCTTCTGCCACTTATTAGCTGTGTGACCTTGAGCAAGTTACCCGAGCTCTCTGATGATCAGTTTGCTCATCTGTTAATTGAACAAAGAAACAGTATCCACTTACTTGGGCTACAGTAAGACCTAGAAGTAAAATTTGTGAGAGCTAGGTCGTGTCTAAAGTGACTCAGACTAAACAACTGTCGAGTCCAGTGGCCTAGCGAAACTGGGTGCTTGTCTTTGCTGTAGGCAGAGAGGCCTGCTCTGCTGGCTCTGGAGTTGAGAAGAGGCTGGGGAAGAGGCTTATAGCTTACAGTAGGGCCTTTTCCCCAGTCAGGGAATCCTCCACCTAAGAACAATTTCTCTAACTCCCATCCCTGACTTACTTAATAGTATCACACAACTTAACGTTTTCTGATACATTTTCTTTGCAGAAACATCCTTCAGTAATGGGGAGAAAACTAGACGCAGACTTAGAATAACTGAATTTGTATCCTGGCTTTGGATTTCAGAAGACTCAGTTTACTCATATGTAAAATGGACCGACCCTACCTCATATGTTGTGGGATTAACAGGGATTCTATTTGTGTCAGAGGAGAAAGGTAATAAATGGTGATTTCATAAGTTCACATGAGGTTTCTCTTAAGAAAGGGACAGTGATTTTTTTTTAAGGAAAATACTCTGATAGGCCAAGTGCAGGGAGAGTTTACAACAAAGGAACTAAGAAGATACAATGGGAAAATGACAGTCTCTACAATAAATGGTGTTGGGAAAACTGGAAGTCCACACATGCAACGACATGAAATTCTACCACTATCTTATGGCATACACAGAAATTACCTGGATTAAAAACTTGAATGTAAGACCTGAAACCATAAAACTCCTAGAAGAAAACACAGGCCATAAATCCCTTTACATAGATGCTGTGATGACTTTTTGGATTTGACACCAAAGCAAAGGCAACAAAGAAAAAATAAACAAGCGAGACTATATCAAACCAAAAATCTGCATCGCAAAGGAAACCATTGTAAACATTAATATTTAGAAACCTATTTAAGATCTGAAGGTTAGAAAGTGTGCCTACGTAAATCAGCAAACTGTAGGACATAACATGGTTTGCAGCTCCCATGAGAAATGATGTTGTTTTCCCTTCCCTTGTAACAGAAGTCTTCCAAAGGTTATTTAGGGGTTATTAGCCTGTGTGTGGGTCTTTTCATGAATGCACGCTTTAATCTGCCCTTTTTTCTGTTGTTTTGTTTTCAAGTAAACATTGTTTGGTTTTGAAATAACTGATTGCTATTGTTTGAGGTCAACACCATCAGCCAAATGAGAAGGTAACCTGCCATATGGGAGAAGATATTTGCAAGCCATATATCTGTTAAGGGGTTAATAAGCAAAATATTTAAAGAACTCATAAAATTCAATAAGCAAAAAAAAAAAAAGAATAAAAATGTGCAGAAATCCTGAATAGACATTTTTTCTAAAGAAGACATACAGATAGTTAAGAGGTATATGAAAAGGAGTCCAACATTACTATTCATCAGGGAAGTGTGAATGAAGACCACAGTGAAATCCCACCTTGTAACTGTTGGAATGGCTGTTATCAAAAGACAAAATTAACAAATGCTAGCATGGATGTGGAGAAAAGGGGAATTCTCGTGCACTGTTGGTGAGAATGTAAATTATTAGTGCAGCCACTATGGAAGATATTATGTAGGTTCCTCAAAATATTAAAAATAGAACTAAAAGGATCCAACAATTCCACTTCTGGGTATTTACCTGTGGCAAATTAAAACACCAATTCGAAAGCATGTATGCATCCCCATGTTAGTTGCAGCATCACTGATGGTAACCAAGAAATGGAAACAAACTTGGTCCCCATTGATAGATTAGTGGATGAAGAAAATGGGGTATATAAAATGGAATATTATTCAACCACAAAAAAAGGAAATCTTGCCATTTGTGACAACATGGATGGAACTTGAGTTCATTATGTTAAATGAAATAAGCCAAACAGAGAAAGACAAGTACTATATAATCTCACTTATACGTGGAATTAAAAAGAAATGAGCTCATAGATACAGATACCTGATTGGTGGTTGGCAGAGTGGGGGTGGGGCGGAAATAGGCTAAATGGGTGAAAGAGGTCAAAAAGTATGAACTTCCAGTTATAAAATAAACACCACTATTAGGTATTTATACATATAACATAAAAGTTAATATGAAAAGACCTATTTGCATCTATGTACATAGCAGCTGTTTACAATTGCCAAATCATGGAGCCAACCCAATGCCCTTCAACTTTGGAATGTATAGAGAAAGTGTGGCGCATATAGTCGATGGAATATTAGACAGCTGTGAAGATAAATGAATTGGTGGCATTTGGAACAAAATGTATGGACCTTGAGGTAATTATGTTGAGGAAAATCAGTCAAATAGTGAAAGACAGATTCTGGATGATTTCACTCAGAAACTGCAGAACATAAATACCTCAAAAACAATTACATTCAAATAATAGAAGAAATAAACATTTGAACTTGACCAAAAAGAAGATAATGGTTACCAGAGGGAATAAGGGAAAGGGAGGAGAGAGTGGGGGAGGGAGGCAGATGGCATATGGGCATGGGTGGCTTGCTAGAAGGTAAAAAGAAAACAACAAAACCCTCTCTTTTAAGTTAATAATACTGTATTGCATATTTGAAAGTTGCCAAGAAATATGATTTTAAAAGTTCTCATTACAAGAAAACAAACATTTTTTCATCTATGCATGGTGTTGCCTTATTGTGCTGATCATATTGCAATATATACAAACATGAAATCATATTGTATACCTGAACTAATATACTGTTTCATGTCAATCATATCTCAATAAAAAAAAGGAGAGGATAAACGGGGTAAGTCCAGACTCTAAATATTAACAACAATGCCACCTATTGCATTACATCCTAGGCTGAGGTGTGATAGGACCCCAGTTTGGCTTGTTGCAAAGGCACACTCCTAACCACACTATTATGCAGCCCCCATGGCCCATCAAATTTTGCCTTGCTGCATATCATCTTTCCTAGAGCTAGAAGTGGCTGCCCTCCCCCAAGATTCACAAGATGAAGTAATTGGGGGCCAACATGCAGAGTAGAAGGTGTGTCTACAGGGAAACTTGATTTTTTGGCAGGGGGAGTTTCCCTGGCAACTCTCCTGGCTCCCTCTCCAGAAGCCAGCCTGGCTTGCCATGGACCCCTGCTCTTGTTTATAGGTTTCCCAGGTTAAGCAAATTAAACACACAGAGCAGGGCCTCCCTGGTGGCACAAGGGGTTAAGTCTCAGCACTATGAAGCTATCGGCAGCCACTGCAACATGAGTTCGATTCCCCCACCTGGGAACTAACCCACATGGTGCAGCAGACCTCTCCTGTCTCACCCACTGCTCCCCTCAGCAGTGTATTTCAGCAGATCTGCCTGTTCTGCTCCCCGCTCTGTCTCTGGTGAATCCTCTCACCACCCCACACCTCTGGCCTAGACCTCAATTCTTGTATGCATAAGTAAATAAAATAAATATTTAAATTCACAGAGCACCCAGTTAATTTGATTTTCAGATAAACTGGGGTCAGTTTTTAGTATAAGTATCTCTCATACAACATTTGGGACATACCCTAAGCAACTATTCATTTATCTGAAATTCAAATTTAATTGGCCATTGTGTATTTTATCTGGCAAATCTAGTTGCCTAACCACAATATTTCAGCAACTGAAGGAATGGGGGACTTTGGGAATTTTCTGTTCAGTGGCCTCAGTGCAAGACCCGAACACCCACTGAGGGAACTGACTCAAGGGAAGTGCTTACACAGGCTGACCAACTTGTCCTGGTGTTCCTGGGACTTACCCAATTTTAGTGCTGAAATTTCCATATCTCAGGAAATTTCTTCGTTTTTGGCAAACTGAGATAGCTGGTCACGCTGGTGGGGGACGTACCTATGGAGAGGAGCGGGAGGTATTGGAAGCTGGCAGATAAATGGCTACGCTGCTAGGCAAGTCTCAAGGAGTCTTAATACTTGCAAGCGTCTTTCCTCGGTTGCATTTTAAGGATGAACAGGTTCTGGGGCAATCTAGGAATCCTGGATCTGAAAGTTATTGGTTCTAGAGGTCACTGAAATTCAGCCTCTACTTGTTAAATGATTATTAAATATTTCCAGAGATGCTGTCATTTTGCCTGGGTTGTTGTTCTTGGTGCTATTATTATTATTGTTATTATGCCTTAGCATAGGCACTGTGCTAGAATTTTAAGTTCATTATCTTATATAATTATCTCAATTACCCTAGGAGGTCTCTACTGTTATTATACCTTTCTTAGGTATAAAAAAAAACAGAGATTTGGAGCAGTTAAATTGTCCAGTGTCACAGAGCTGCTATCTGGTGGAGCCCAGGTGTGTCTGACTTCAGAGTCTCTGATGATCACTATGCTCCACTGCTCATAGAGAGAGTTGTAATCTTCTGGAAGGTTCTCCCGGTAGCTACATAGAATCCTTCTTGCTGCCATTCTAATAACTTCCCTCTTGCCTAGTTATCAGCAGAGAGAGGATGGCTTCTCCCAGGGAACCCAGGACTAGCTCCCCAAATATAGCTTGAACTGGGACAGCCAGCCACATCCCAGCAGCCACCCGGCATCTCCACATCTCCCTTTTTGAGAAAATTTGAGGACAGAATGGAGAGCCCTATTGGCTCATTATGCTTGGAGCTTAGGCTCAGCTGCTCTCTGGAAGGCCAGTTCCTTGGAGGGGGGTCTCCTGGGCTGAGAACTGAATGGCCTTTCTGTGGCTGAGCAGCAGCCGTCCCGCCAGGGTGGAGCGCACAGCCAGTGAGGATTTGCTTCTCTTTCCAAAGGTTTCTGCTGTGGGGAGGTAGCAGAGGCTAAGGGTTGCTGCTGCCACTCTGCCCTTTGAAACCCTTCCAAGAACTGCTGGATTCAGCCTGTGGAAATAATTGCAGTGCTTTAGAAATTTTGAAGGATTTTCAAGGATAACCCAAGGAGCATGTAAAGTCCTCTCTGGAGGGTCCTCTGAGGGAAATTGCTTCTTAGACATGGTTTTGACTAATTGTGCTTAAAAAATTTTCCTCTGAGGGCCAGGGTGACTACTGCCCAGGAAGGCACAGGCCAGGATGGGAGAGAGCATTAAACCCTCCCTGCTTTGGGGGTTGGGAGAGACAGTAACTCCACGGGGCCTGCCCACCGCCTCAGTTTCAGAATACAGTGTTCCTTCTGCCCTCCTGGCTCTTGCAGAAAAAATCCCACATGAACAGAGAACCTAGGAGAGGGGTGGTCGGAAGATGGGTGTCCCCATGGCCTGGTCCGGGCCCCATCCTACTGTGCGGCAGGGGAGCCCTTGCTGGCTGGCAGTAGCACGAGCTTCCCAGGCCTCCTAGGGGAGGGGGAAGGGCAAAGCAAGCCTCAGCCCACAGCCCTGGGCAGGCGGGCCTCCCTGGGTGGGACATTCTCAGTGCTGCTGTGCTCATCTGGACGTGCAGTTCTCAGCAGGAAAACCGAGAGGCCCCTACGCCATGCTGCGGCTTCTCAAGGAAGGTACCCCAACCTCGAGAGCAGGCCATCTGCCCTCTAGGAGCCTGGCTTTGGGCTGAGGTGTCCTCTGCAGCCCAGAGTGACTCTTTTAGCCCTACCAAGCAGCCAGAGCTGAAGGAGTTGACTGGGCTTCTCTGAAAGGGTCAGCAAACAACTCGATGTTGACGACAATGTTGGAGGGGGTAGAGTCGTGTCTGAAGAGGAGGTCCTGGGCAGTGGCTTTGAAAAGAGCAGGCCTAGGTAGCGACCTGAGGGGTCCCCATTGGGGGTAGGCATAGTGCTCGCCGTCCCTGAGGTCAGCAGAGGCAGAGGGAGCAGCTTCTTGGGCTGAGGACCTTTTTTTCTTTCAAAGGCTCATGTCTCCTTCCACGGGGAGCAGGGCTTGAGGACAACCCCTCTTCCCCAGCCAGCTGCGCTTCTGCAGGGGCTCCTGGGAATCCTCTATGATGGGACATAGACCATGTTTTGAAATAAGTCAGAATCCCAGGCAGATGGAGGGGGTGGGCATTTGTGGTGTGGGGCATGTGGGGTCTTCACTTTCAGCTTCCACCTGCAGCGGTGGAGCCGCGCTCTCTCAATCTGGCCAGAAGAATTTTTCAAATGAGAGTCTTCAATAGAAAAAACTAAGAAATGCATATAATTCAGATTTCCACCATACTGAAGGGCACAGAATGAGCAGTGCCCTCCTGCTGAGCCCCTCTATCCCTTTCCCTGAAGCAGCTATCATGGGGTTATATTCGTCCTCCAGATTTCTCTTGGAAATGTGCTCTCATTTTCTTTTTTCTGGGTTAGTTTGAACCTTAAGTTTAATCATTCTTCTTTTAGGATCTCAAGTTTAACCACACACAAAGCAAAAGAAGATCGTGTAATAAGCCTCCAAATACCCATCACCCAGCTTCAATAATTAATAACATGTGACCAATGTTATTTCATCTAACCTTAGTACTCTAATTTTTGGGGGGAGGAATGATCCCAGGCATCACGACATCTTATCTATAAGTATTTTTCTGTGCGCCTCTAACTACTAATTCTCTTTCAAAAAGCATAATCACTGTGCTATTATCACACCCAACAAATAGAATGAAAGGTCCTCAGTATCATCTAATCTCACTGACTGGTTTGGAGCGCCCTGATCTGCAAACTGCATTCAACTTGCCTGACCTGGATTTCCATCGTGGGTCTCTTGTTTAGCCTGAGAAATACAGAAGGGGGGAGACTCGGCCAGGGCAGCCTGTAGCAGGCCTTCAGCAGCCCCCCACTGGCTGTTCTGAATGCTCAGGTCAGAGGTGCTCCAATCAAACACTGTTTTGGAGCAGAACAACCTTCCAAACAACATCCGGGCAACGAGAGTCTGGGGAGAGGCATGCTTGACACCAGCTATGTCCCCTGCCTACTCGGCGGCCTTGAGAAAGCTGCCTCTTTCTTTACCCATCAGTAAAATGGACCAAGTAACATTGATCTTCAGGAGCTAAGTATTTGACAGCCAAGGAGAGTAGGTTTTCTTTTTCCTGCTTTGCTCACAGATCATATCAGCAACCCGTCTGCAGGGACCACTGTGTCAAAGCTGGCAAGTTTTCATGTTGGTGGAGGTGGGTTACGTCTGATTTCTCCATGTTGTCAGTAGCAATTTGGTGTTTCCCCAGGCACTGAGTTATCCCTCTGATTATTTTGGATTCCAGGCTACTCTTTGCTCTATCCCCAAGCCATGAGCATCGACTCATCCATTGTCCCCATTTCTTCTTGCACTGCTTCTGGAACCTCTACTTTGCCCTGCCAGTTCAAACTATGTGACATCTCTGGCCTTCAGCCCTCGGTTTTCTTGGTCAAGCCAATCAACATGAAGTTAGGTGTGAAATGTTCTAGCTGCAAGTCCATAAGACATAATATATTACCTATGTTCCAACTACTCTTCTGTGCCAGCGTTAGGAAAGCTATAAGAAAAAGCCCCTGGACTCCCTAATTTTAGGCTGGTGCCACATTATCTTAGAGAAGATCAGAACCTCAGCTCTAAAAACATAAATGTGAGCAGGTGGCCCCAGACATTTACTGGCACCATGCATTTTCTGTTCCCTCTTACAGTCTTCTATGTGGAAGGGTAAGTAGACCACCAAATTGGGCATTTAAGCCCATACTTACTTTCCTGGGAGAAATTCACCGGACTTTCCTGAGTTTCTGAGTTCAGTATGTGCAATGGAGCAAAGAGAACTCACTGTCCCAGTGACCTTCAAGAATGTGGCACTATGGGAAGAAGACATAGCAGAGATTGGAGGTGATATTCAAGAGATTTGGAGTTATTGGTAAGAAAACTATACACCCAAACAAGCTATGCTCAAGGAGAACCAGAGCCTCTGAGCTACCACTAGCAATTGCATGAAGCTAATTGTTTACCAGTTTCCTAAAATCCTGCATTGTTCCCACAGGCATCCCGGGTAGGCAGCAGGCTGCCACCAAGAAGGCTGGCAGTGCCCTCTGGAGGAATCCCTGGGCACTGCCCGGGACCCTGCTAGATGCAAGGATTTGCCAAGGTTACCCAGCAGAATCGCTGGACCTCAGACTCACAGAAACAGGTGGGGGTGGATGGATAAAAAGTGTCCTTGGGGACTGGAAAGAATGCTACAAGGCCTTGGGGAGGGCTTGGGAGGGGTGGCGACTGGGTGCTGAGGCAGGGTGTCATGCACTAGATCCTGGGGAACTGGGGGCCTCTAGGCACTGGGGACAGTGAGCATGACACAGTCACCTGGCCGAGCCCCTTTCCCATCCCTGGGCTTAAGCCCAAGGTGGAGACAGGAAGACATATGCCATCAAGAAGTGTGGAGAGAGAAAAAGAGACAGCTGCAAAGAGAAAAACAGACATGGAGAAACAGAAACACAAACAGATCGAGATTTGGGGAGAAGACACAATGACTAGTAAGGCAATAGAGAGGTAGGAAAGAAGAAAGGAACAAGCGGGAGGGAGGTGTGTTGGATAAATTGGTATCTGTGAGTTTGCTGGGAAAACAGCTTTTCTTCCAAGTAACCTAGCAGTCC
Source organism: Scalopus aquaticus (assembly GCA_004024925.1). NCBI lineage: Eukaryota > Metazoa > Chordata > Mammalia > Eulipotyphla > Talpidae > Scalopus > Scalopus aquaticus. The sequence goes on along the minus strand of PVIJ01010118.1, from coordinate 31,906 downwards.
CCAAAGCTGCTGCTGAGAACCCAGGAGCAGCTTTGCGAAAGGGTTCAGCCTGGGCCATTTCCCCTGCACAGAGAACTTTTCATCTACTCCAGCTGGGAAAAGCCAGCTCATCCCTGAAATCAGAACCCTGAAAGTTTGCACTCGGTTCCTTCTGCCTTCTGAGGAGCTCAACACACACATTTTGGTGACTTCTTGTTCTTGTTTTTCCCCTCCTGCAGGGCCATTCTGACCACAACCATCCAGAAGTTAGTTGTCGGCACAATCCTACAGCTCAGCTTCCTCAGCAGGCAGAGTCTGCGGCTGGAGAGCAGGTCTGGTGAGCTCAGGGGTCCTAGGAGCCTCTATTGGATGGCCAGAGTTTGGGCTGTTCCGGAAAATTACTACTACACTATTCTGCAAAAAGGGGAGTCTTTACAGGCCTCCTTTCTCCTTGGGGCTGGTATAAGAAAAAAAAGAATCTAAATTTTTGGGACTCTGAGCAAGCCTCGAGCACTGCAGGGCTCAGGACCTCAGTGGACCTATCGGGACAAGTGCAGAAGACTCGCCCATTTCTTAATAGCAGAGCCCAAGCCAGAAGCACGCCCAAAGTCACAGCTCAAAGAGAAAACTGGAAGGCACAATCTTGCCTCTCTCCTCCTACAGGAAGATTCTAGATGCCGCTCAATACCTTCTTCCCTTCTTTTCTGACTCCAAGGCAAAGCCATAGGAAAAATTCTGGGGTGCCATCCTTTCCTTCCCTGGAGGCTTCCTGCAAGTCTTCCTTCAGTGCTGTGCAGGTCATCCATGGGTGGAGGCGACCTTAAGGTCAAGAACTGTGCCTCTCTGAGGCTCCTGAAGGGGCTCGAGAACACTAGCAAGGAGCCCAGATAAACACTGGTTTAAGATCCACCTCTTCTAGAAAACCTTCCAAGCTAATCCCACCTAGCACTGGGCACTCAGATACCCTCCCAGCTTTTAAAAACAACTGTTCTTTGTAAGGCAGCTTCCTCATGTCGTTCCCCTGATTTTGCTGCCCAGCCAATGCTTTCTGGTGTTTCTTCCCCTGAGGTAAGGACTAGATTTCCTTCCCCTTCTCTCCACCCTCACTGGTACCTGCTGCTTCACCCCAAGCCACTCCCTGCCCCCAGCAGCCTGGCTGCAGCTCTGTGATGAGGACACCACGCTGTCAGAATGGGAAACCGACTACCTGCTCCCACGTCATATTCCTGACTGGCCTCATGTGGGTTGCCCGCCTTGGAATTCACCCGCATCCTTAGCGCTGACATGTTCTTTAACTTAGTCTGTGAATCTGCACAGGTCTTGCCCCTCTCTGGGTTTCTGTTATCCCATTTCTAAAATGATTACAATTCCAGCCTCCCCCAGCTTGGTCACAATCTGTTCGTGGAATCAACAGCTTGCATTTTGTCCTCATTCAGTTGAAACCAAGAAGGGTTTGGAGGAAAGTATTTAAAAAAACAAATTTTTCTTCTCTATTGTGTTTCTACAGCTGGGTGGGGGGAGGGTGCTGACTTGCCAAGGAATGGGGGTGGGGGAGGGAAAAGGTGGACAGGGCCAAGGGCAGCTAGGAGTGAGGGTTAGGGCTGAGGAGAGCTGAAAGGGCTCTGGGAGATTGCATGGAGGGTCCGCACCCTGCTCCTCCCACCGGGCTCCCACTTCCATGGCTTCTGACACTCATGCTGCCTCATCCCACATCAAAGAGACCCAAGGATCAGTTGGACACATCCATAACCTCTTCTTTTTCATTTCCACTCCCCAAACCACATTTCCAGGTGTCTCTGCAGCAAACTGAAATTCCACACAGGCAAGCATTAGGGGAACAAAGGGTGGGGGGAACAAATGAAACAATTGGCGGTGAAAGGCAGAAAGGGAAGATGGAGCCCTCAGAGAAGGGAGTATCCCTGAGGAGGTGGGGACAAGGGGAGGAGAAGGGGAGGAGGAGAGGAGGAGGAAAGCAGGCTTGTCCCTTTAAGGGGGTTGGCTGTCAATCAGAAAGCCCTTTTCATTGCAGGAGACGAGGACAAAGATACTCAGAGAGAAAAAGTAAAAGACTGAAGAAGGAGACTGGAGAGACCAGGATCCTTCCAGCTGAACAAAGTCAGCCGAAAAGCAGACTAGCCAGCCGGCTGCAATTGGAGTCAGAGTCCCAAAGACATGGGTGAGTCTCTAAAACTTTACCATGGAAGATTCTAGCAGGCACAGGATTTGTAAGAGCATTTCCAACTTTGGGGTTCGGGGTTTCCAATGGTTTAAATGAGTTGTGTTTTGGCCCTTGTTTTCCTTTTAATTCCTTAGCCCTCAATTACATGAATTCCTTCTCTGTGTACTGAGAATGATGCTTTATGGCCAAAGAATTCCAGCAGCACGTGGAGAGTCCCACAGATCCTTGGAGAGAGTGCCCAGCGGGCTGGATGTGGTCATGTGTCTTCTTGCCCCTTCACTTCCCTCTACCTTCTCTTTCCCTCTGCTTCCAGGCCCTGGTAATGGCTGGGTCAGCTGACATACCTGCTTCTGTTGGAGGCAACTGAGTGTTGGCTAGCCCTTAGATATAGAGTAACTGCTTGCTTCATACAGAATTTGGACCTTGTTTGACATTAGTAGGAACTTGGGAAATTGAGCGAGATGGACTCAGGCTTGGCCATGGCTGAGAAGGTCTATCTCAGGTTCAGGAAGTGAAACTAAGTCCTTCATGGCCTTACCTTGGGGAACAGGTATGGGTCTGGGTGTGTGTGTTTGTGGGTGTGTGTGCACGCACACAGGCTCATGCATGGGTGGCTTGATCTGGTACATGTCACAGACAGCCTCCCCAAGGGCATGGCTTAGACTAACTCTCTGCCATGACAAGGAGGAACCTTAGGGTTCTTGCTGACTTGGTTGAGTACTGAGGGCTTCTCTGGGTTCCATGGACAGAGAAAGAAGCTATGAGCTTCCGGTAGTGTCTACTCGGAGCAAGCTGTGCAGAGCACAAGGGTTTTTGCCAACACAGGATGTCACAGGGATGTGTAGATATTGCTCACACTTGGCTCACACTTGGCCAAACAAGGGTAGCAGCTTGAATGAAGCGGGCATGGGAATCAATTGCCCTGTGTATTCACCATCAAATACAGTCTCCAGAAGTCTCCAGCAACACTGATGGAGATAGGTTTTCAATTATATTGAGCTAGTGTCAGTCTTTTGGTTGTTTTATCCAAAAACACAGAGAGAGCTCTGATGCATGCATTCAGGTAGGAAAATTAAGAGGGCAGAACCAGGTTCAAATCCCAGACCTGCCACTTAGGAACTTTGTGACATTGGGTATGTAACTATGAACATCACTTCATCATCTGGTAAATGAGGATAACAAGAACTGCTTTGTCTGTTTTTGAGGTTGTGAGAATCAAGTAATAATAATATGGAAGTCCTTTGAAAATGGGCAAATTCTCTTCACAATTGTAAATCACCATAATACTGATATACTAATGTGTGTCCAGGCTGACTTACTCTTTCCGAAGTGACTGGGTTTTCTTTTTGTGCACTTTGTGCACTTGAATAAGAGTCATTTGACCATGAAGGTGTGACCAGGTGAGAGGCAAATGTTGTAAAATGTCAATGTCTGCTCCAGGTGACAGCAGGAGCGTCGCCGAATGTCAGGGTGGATGGTTGAGTAGGTTGTGAATTAAAAATGCCTCAATGTTATTTCCTCTGGAAATGAAAACGTGGAGGAAAAGTCAGGAATGAATAAGGTGACCACAGGGACCGTTTCCTGTCATGGAGGTTGGATGATACCCTCCGGGGAGTTGCCACAGTGAAGGGCATGGCTGAGATCAGGTATTGGGCTCCAGACCCTAGGGCTGGGGGACACTTGGACCAGGTGCGCATGTAAGAGTATTCATTGAGTTTTCAGGTATTCAATAACAGTGTATCTCACCTCTGTAAATTGTACATCCTTTCCTACAAGGAACCAAACTCCTACTCCTTCTGACAAAGAGCGCTTTGCTGTTCAACAATCAGAGTAGACAAATTATATCATGGACTCTGGGATTAGAAGGAACTTTCAAGCTGTCCGAGCCAACTCTCACTTCATGATTCCCTTCCACAAGAGTCAATTAAATGGATCTATGGCCTCTGCTTAATCACCCCCAGGAACAGGGAGTTCACTGTCTCAACCATATAGAATCCCTTAGAACTAGAAGTAAAGAGGAGCTCTGAATTCAGTAGTAACCGCACAAAAGGTTTATGGGGGAAATGATAGTTCATTAAACCTTACCCTGTCTTGACTGGGGAGGCGGTGTTCTTGAAGGAGTCTTTGGGATAACAATGGAACCGGAATAGAGCCAAAGAGCAGTAGCTGATTATTCTCTGCTCAGTAACACAATGCCATTACTGAACAAAAAACATTGGCTCCTACAAGCCTGTTGTCTGAGAATAGTGGCTGTTACCCTGGTAACCAGACTGTGATGCTTCCCGCCAAAGGTGGCTGTTTGCAGAACAATGTAATTTTGGCTGGCTCAGATAAGTGGGTATAGCCAGGCAAAAATTGTAGAGGCAGGGCAGGGGTCTGGTTTTACAAAATGCCTGAAGACTAACTGAATCCCATCAAGATGGCAAGAATGCCACAAGGATGCCCGAAGCTAAAAAGAAACCAGATCCAAACCAGCATATTCATTTCCTCTTTCTGGAGACACTGACTAAACTCTTCCAGGATAATTTGCCCCGCCTCACTCTGACCTTGGTTCTGCAGAGCCACAAGAGGTCTTAGAAAGCCAGGCAGATTGAAAGGTCTGCTGTGCTTTGAGGGGTTTTGCCATAACTCTCCTTCCAGAAAGACAGAAGTTTGCCCAACAGCCTGAAAACTAGAACTACTCTCTTCCAGCTATCTGAGTGGCAACAAGGTTCAAGAAACCTCCAGGAGATAGGTAGGAAGGGAAATGTAGTTTCCAAACCCATCGAGGTAGCGTCCCTGTCAGTGGAATATTTTTCCCTTGTCATATTTTTGTGCATTATCTTGAAGGCCTACAAACCAGCCCCAGGATCTAGTTCCTGGTCTTGAAAGAAAGCATAAGTAGAAATGCATGCCTTGCCCACAGACCTCCCGGGCCATAGAAGATCAAGTCAAGGTGGTGGCACCATCAGGAAGGGACAGTTCACGTGGCAGGTGAACAAAGCAGCTTTCCATTTCTTCCGTGCTGCCAGTGCCAAACTTATATCAGAAACTCAACAGGTATTGACTGATTCGTTTCTCCTTGGCTATTTTATAATTGAAATGGTCCTAGGGGTGGTCTCTCAGTTCTGTACTGGCCTCTGAGCTCTCGCCAGGCAGGCTCTGGAAAAGAGTCAGCAACAGCCCAGGGAAGAGAACAGGGTTCTCTGGGTTGGCTTCACACAGCAACCAAAGAAAGAGAAAGGAGAAATTGTAGGAGACTGACCTCAGATGAGTTAGAGAGACTGCTGTCTCTTAGTTTGGTGCCAAGTACTTCTTCACTTTTCCATAAATGGGCAGGGTGAACACATTGTGTCAGTCACAGAGGTTAACAATCAAGCTTCTTCTGTCGCAGCCTCCCAATATCTGGGCATAAATTGGCGTGTGTGTGTGTGTGTGTATGTGTGTGTGTGTGTTTGGGGAGGAGAGACAAGGTGTCTAGAGGCTATTGCCATGGTAATAATGCCTGCCTAAGGAGACTGAGGTTCTTTTTTATTTAACCCTGTCCTCTGACTTGACTATCCAGCAGATTCGGATTTCTATACCCTTGTGCTACAGGCCCCCATCCAGCACTTGAATATGGTATAAGTGGTGATTTCATGTAGGAAAGACACGTTTATAGGCAGGGCTTTGTCTGACTAGGATGAGGCCAGAAGCAAAAGTCGTTGTCTCCGGCACCTCCTGATTATTGTTGTTTTACTCCTAGAACCCACCCACTGTTCCCCATGCATCTCTGGTACCAGTCACGGCTGCACTAGCATCTTGGCCCTGTCAACTGCTGTAGGCCCTGATCAAGGCGGCCTCTGTTCATGGGGTGAGGTTAAGGGGTGGGTTCTGGGAGGAGGTTAAGACCGTACTGCAGATTTGAGACTTAGGGAGACGGGGCCAGTTTTCCACTCAATGAGCCTGCCTGTTGTTTAGCCCTATTGTATAGGGTTCTTCTATCTCTCCCTTTGTCAGCTGGATTCAAGGGACAGGCTGGGAATTGTGTAAAGCACAATCGGTCTTTTTCTATCATCCCTTTCGATGAAAGCCTTTCCTCTCCTCCCTTTGATGCCTTCCCAATTCACACTGAATTTCCATCATGGAGCTGGTCCTTGAGGCGTGCCCAGGGCATGGGAAAGGAGGGAGGGCTTGGGAGCACTTGGCTCCTACTTAAGGAGACAGCCTCAGGGTCAACACAGTCCCTTGGTCAAAGTGGATTGGAACACGGTCACACAGTGCTGTCGAGCTCTCTCCGATGACTGTGAAGAGCATTGCTGAGAATACTTGAAATTTTGTCCCAGACTTATTTGACTAGTTTGGGGAGTTGGCAGCTAAATCTAGCCAACACTGAATATTTCCCCTCTGCTTACATTTTGCCCACAGGACTTAGTTACATATGTTTAACACCAGACTCTAAGTAACTTTGGGCTTTGATTCCCAGAATAAGTATTCTCCATGACAAGATTGAAAGGTCTTTGAAGAAAGGGACTAGGCCTTATCATTCCTTTTGTTTCTCACAGTGTCTAGGTTACTACTAACGCACTACTGAATTCACATCACCAGAAGTGAAAGGAAAACACTGGAAGGGCCCTTCTTTTTGTTTTCTGTGACTTCTTGTCAAAGTCAGGCAGTTTAGTTCAATTGAGTTGTGTTGGGTACTATCACTATAGAGTGCTTTTATGCCAACTCTATTAAGTCACCGTTTGTACTTAGCTTGCAAATGTGGGAATATCTCTGTGAGAGCCAAGGAACTTCTCCCCCTAGAACCCCTTGTAGTCTGACTAATTCAAACCAAAGCCCTTTCCATCACGAAGCGAATCTGTGACTTTATGCGATTGTTCACACGTTCCCAAGAACATTTCTTGGGCTTTGAAAAACAAAGCGAACCTAATGAAGATTTCTCAGAATGCTTTGATTGTCAACTATGTGGCCCAAACCACAATTTCTTGCATGTTTTGAGTTTTCCCTAGTAGGGATAGAAAATTTGATTTTTTGCTTGGGCAGACTGGCATTCTTTGGTTGAATTTAACTGTACCCAAAACAAACATTTCAGTTTCATGGTGAAGAGCTGGACATCTGTTGCTTATGCTGATATTGTTGGATTGGTCCTAGCCCAAGAATGATAGGTTTATCCAGAGCCATTTATTTCCAGTTTCATATTAGAGACTCATTAAGGCTAATGTCCTTTTTGTTCCTTGTTTTGAGTGGCAGTGGAACATAAAAGGAGTTGCTAAGTTAGTTGGGTTCTAAGAAAATCAATGAAAAAGTGATGGAAAAGAAAGAGGATCAGTTGCTGATTCAGAGTTGCTTCCAAGGCTGGGCCCTTTATCACCCAGTGAGAACTCTACCTGTGACACTGGGCATTTGGATGGGGATCAAAGGATCAGATACCCCAAAGAGGATTTTCCCTTATCTTGACATCTCAAGAGGGGGCATCAGCTAAAACTTAGAATGGAATTCCAGCTCAAAAGAGTTCAAGTTCCTCCATCCCTGATCACACCTGTACCACCATTTAGCCCCTCCCAGACTGAACAAGCTAGGGGGGAGTGGGCGGGCCCAGGACGGTCACTTGCTAGGGTGGACGGCTCTCCTTACTCTGGGCTAAACAAACAGTTCTGCTATTGTTTCCTGAGTCTGACCCCCTGCCCACCCCCAGGCCCGCAGGTCTCTGCAGAATACCAATGAGGCTCCTGAGATCTGGGGGGAAAACAAGACTTCTTTGTCCAGGGGAGTTATGGAGGGCTCTGTCCAAGCTCTGCCACTGTGCTGGGGAGAGAGGGAACAGTGAGGTCACTGACCTTCCCCTCCCCCCAGCCCCAGGCTTCAGAGACCTTCTTTACTAGAAGAGTCTAAAAGTTTGGTGGTGGAGAAGAGTTGGATAGGCAAAGAAGGAAAATGGCAGCATTGTTTATTCCAAGCTCCCTTTCTTGACTTACGGGATGCATCTAGTATCCTACCTGGTGGAGAAAAAGGAAGATTACTTTTTAGAATGTTTTCTGAGAGCAAAACTCAATTTCAGCCTCTGCGTTTTTTCCTCTGGTATACACACATGTGCATATGCACATTTGCATGTATGTGTGACACACTTGCTTGTGCAGCCATGCATGTGCATGCAGGCACACACACACGCACACACACACAACACATACAACACACTCACAGCATGGACCAATTCTGATGAGGCTTTCTTACCAAGCACTCTTGCAATGTAAACTCCGCCTTTACTCCCGGCAACACCAGCATACATTGATTGCACCCTACAGAGGCCAAATTTTGCAACAGCAGTGTTTCAGTTCTCAGAAAAGAAAAGATTAAGTTCTGCTTCAGATGTTAACCACTTACTTTGCTTGGTCTGAGCTTCTGAGTCCCATCTCCGGTGTGACATACAAGGATCTTTGAGGAAGAGGATCTTGAAGACCAAAGAAGGGCTGCCATTTTAGGGGAGGGTGGGTAGTAAGACTCATTCTGTGGCTCCGAGTGCACAGGCAAATGCCTCGACCACAACTTTCCCATGATAGAATTTGGTCTTTCAAAGTCTATTCACATTGATGCAGTACAGCCAGGCAAATCACCAGGTGTCCAAGCACTAAGGGTTAAAAAGAAACTATACTAGTATTAAGTGGATTGGCCAAAGTGGATCGGCCAAACGATTCCCTGGCACCCTGGAACTGACAGTGAGCTTTGGCTGAAAATCCAAATCCCACAATTAACAGTTTCTCTTCTTTATACAAGGAGTAACAGCACGATTACTCCAAAATAGCTTCTCAGCACATTTGTGCTGGCCAATTAGTTGTGTATCTATATTAGATACATATGGATCATATATATGCTATTTGAATAGATGTATACAATCAGCTAGTGTGTAATACACACACATACACACACATAGAGAATTCTTTTCCGAAGAGTCTAACATTTTCATTTCTTCCACCTTTTGTGGATCTGTTCAAGAGGTTAAAGGGGACCATCTTCTTTCTCCCCATCTAGTCAGTCACCTGCTTGATATCTGTCAAGTTTCACTCCATGTGACTCCTTAGTTTGTGGCGCTAGTGTGGGCAAAGCTGCTCTCAGAGCCTGTGGCCTTTTATGCACCTTTCCTGTTTCTCAGCAACACCAGTGAGGAGCCCAGGTTGGGGGTCTCAGGGACTCTTAGCACCTTAAGACATCTGTGTCCCAGACCCTGGTGGGTTTTCATCATGCCAGAAAGAAGTTTTATACTTTGCTGACTTTGTAAAGGATTTGTTATGGTCGTTTTGCCAGAGCCTCACCGCGGGGTGAGTGTGGGACATAACCAAGTTGCAGGATAGGAAGATAATCAGTCATGGAAAACGTCCTCCAGATCAGTAAGCCTGAATCGTTGTGACCACGAGCAGCAGTAATCCGCCCATTCCCCCGTCCTGTCCTCTGCCGGTTCCCTCCATCCCTTTGGATTGTTCTCCATAATATCCAGACAAAGATGAACCAAGCATTTCTTTTAGCAAATGCACACAGTAGTTAGGAATATCCAGGAGCGTGTGATTTCCCAAGTTCCCCCAATCAGAATGTTCTCCAAGGCTCAAATCCTGCCTCACCATACCAATATCTCTGGCCTGCACTCATCGCTTCCTGGAGGTCGAAGTGCATTTACACTCTGTCACCACTTACTTGACTGCCTGGATATTTTAGTTGAAAATATTAGCTCATTCTTCCTCAGTAAATGAAAGACTCCCAGATGGCAGCGGCACCTTTGATGTCTTCATAGCCTACGTGGCATCTAGCACAATGCCGGACGTGTAGAAAGTACTCCAGAAGGAGCTGATGAATGACTGAAATAAACCAGAATGATAGGAAAGGAGGGAATGAGGACATAATCTCTCTAATTTCCTACTTGAATTGTTGATGATTTAAAAACCCCGTAAGTTTTGGGAATTAAAGGTAAGGATTTATTTTCAAGAGTGGAATGAATTGTGGCTTGGGAGTCAATCTCACATTCCAGAAGTATAAAGCTCTGGTCTCTTCTGCCTTTGGTGACCTCTCCATCCAAGCATGCAAGCACACGGCGTGCGGACTCTGGTGGGAGGTGTGATGGGGACCTGGTGTCACCCCTGACTGACCGCTTCCCCTCCTTCTTCCCCAGGCTTGTTAGAGTGCTGTGCGAGATGTCTCGTAGGGGCCCCCTTTGCTTCCCTGGTGGCCACTGGACTGTGTTTCTTTGGGGTGGCACTGTTCTGTGGCTGTGGACACGAAGCACTCACTGGCACAGAAAAGCTAATTGAGACCTATTTCTCCAAAAACTTCCAGGACTATGAGTATCTCATCAATGTGTAAGTAACTGTCCTCTGCACAAACCCATATTTTTCCTTCTCTCCATCCCAGAGACACAGAACTCATTAGTAACTTTGTGACTAGAAGGCGATTGTTGTGGAGCCAGATGGGATTCCTGAATCTTCCCTCTGTAGAGATCCCACCTATGCCACATCCCACCTGCGCCACATGTGAAGCCCCGTCCTACAGGAGCGGGAAATGTCAAATTCAAAAAGGAGGCGTCTATCTGCTTGCCACCCCACTCTTAAGCCTGCTCCGCCCACCCTTGGCCCTTGTTTTCTCCCACATGCTGTAGCTTCTGCTAGGTAGAAGCTTCTGCTAGATACACTGAGCTGAGTCTCTGCAGTGGTGGGTATGAGGACGAGAGGGAGGCACAGTGACTGAACTGAGCAAAGCTGCGGCTCTTGGTTGTGTCAAACCAAAGTTGAGTTGAGTCTGCTCAGACCCAGTACTAAGCTTCGTTAGTTCCTCGGTCAAATTGGGCTTCGGTTCCTTCATCCCTCTTCCTTCTTGTCGAGTTCCTCTCTTCTCTCTCCTCTGAGAAGCAACTCTGGAGAGTCAGGCCAAGGAGAGAAGGGCCCCTTTCTTCAGGCCATAGGGGAAGCCAGGCGTAGGTGGAAGAGCATGTGCTTTTGACCACAGGCTCCCTGTCTTCTACGTCAGTACAGACAAGGTGGAAATTTGGAGAAGGAGCCTAGTGATTCCTCCAGACAATCCTTAGCTTTGTTTAGGTGCCCACTCAAGTGTCCTCGCCCATGCAGGAAAGGAGCTGGGTCCTCCATTAATAAGATTCTGTGATCTCTTTTGCCATCTGTTAACCCAGGATCCATGCCTTCCAGTATGTCATCTATGGAACTGCCTCTTTCTTCTTCCTTTATGGGGCCCTCCTGCTGGCCGAGGGCTTCTACACCACCGGCGCAGTCAGGCAGATCTTTGGCGACTACAAGACCACCATCTGCGGCAAGGGCCTGAGTGCAACGGTAACAGGGGGCCAGAAGGGGAGGGGTTCCAGAGGCCAACATCAAGCTCATTCTTTGGAGCGGGTGTGTCATTGTTTGGGAAAATGGCTAGGACATCCCGACAAGGTGATCATCCTCAGGATTTTGTGGCAATAACAAGGGGTGGGGGACAATTGGGCGTGAGTCTGTGGCCTCACCCACACCCACGGCTGGGTCCTCACTAGAGGCCTGGCTTATGAGTGAGGAAGTGATGGCTACAGCCGAGCGAGAAGGTCAGAAAGAACGTGGTGCCCGCCGGCTTAGCCTCACTTTTCAAAAGTTCCTGGAAACTATCATATCAAAATGAAAGGCATGAGCTTTGCAGGATGCTTTGTACCGTCAGACCATTTCTAAGCCATCTGTTGGTGTCCCCTTACTCCCTTTCTAGCGGGGCCCACGAGAGTAGGTCTGCCTGCTCAGGAGTCCAAGGTGCTCCTCCTGGCATCGAGAAGGAGGTGCTTGATCTCAGAGAGAGGTTGTATTGTAGAATTGAAATAATTGACTCCAAGATGGAATTCGCAATATTCTGGGGTCCCACCCTGCTGGAGGTCCCAGTAGCAACCGGTGTAAATCTGCATATTTAATGCTTTGTCTTTATCGGGGTCTAGCCGCTCTTCTAGTTGGCAGAATTGGCTTTCAGTCTTTAAAGACCCTCAGGGGGCTCGATCTGGGGGAGGGGGGCTGCTGGCTGTGGCCAGCAGTTGGCTTAGAAAGGTTTTTTGATCTGAAATTTAAATCTCCCATTGGTGTTATTGAAGGACCAGGGATCAAAAGTCCTGTGATAAGGAACATTTTCTAAGCTCAGCCTAAGGCAAGAAGTGGCACGACTTTCTTTCAGGATCTGCTTTTATTTCTTCACATCTTATCTGCCCAAAAAATCTCCTGAAGCCTCTCTAACCCAGGGATCCTTCTCACTCCAACCCCCACCCACTTCCCCCCCACCCTCTGTCACACTTGGGGCCAGTTCTCTAGTAGATACTGCCAAGACACTTGGCAGAGGTGCCCTGCTTACTAATTTCATTTGGTGGAGATCTCTGGATTCTGGTTTCTTGTCTGGCACATGCCACTCCAGGATCTCCTGATTTGTATTTCAACCTCTGCAGGTTAATCACAATTCTTAACCACCCCATGTCAATTGTTTTAGTTTGTGGGCATTACCTATGCCCTGACCGTTGTGTGGCTCCTGGTGTTTGCCTGCTCTGCTGTGCCTGTGTACATTTACTTCAACACCTGGACCACCTGCCAGTCTATTGCCTCTCCCAGCAAGACCTCTGCCAGTATAGGCAGTCTCTGTGCTGATGCCAGAATGTACGGTAAGTGAAGGCATGGGGGCCTGGGCTCCTCTACCAGCTACGGAAGCTCTAGCCACTGGGTTCTTCACTTAGGGTAGGAGGGTGATAATTCTGGGGAAATCAAAGGTTATGTTAACCCCACTCCATTGAAGCTGGAGAGAAGGGAACTTCTTGGAAGTGGGTGGGAGTGTTCTTGGCTCTTCCTACTGTTCTTCTCTAGTTGAATGCTGTTCCCAACCCAGGAGCAGTACATTTCAAAAACAAACTCAAGATTTCACAGCTGCTCAATAACATCTTCTAATTTTTGATCAATCTTTAGAAAAGTGGATCCAACTTTTCAGCCAAGATGATTAAAAATGGAGGAAGGGTTCTGAAGGAAGGTCCCCATATGGCCCCATAGCTCCACGAAGTTCACCCTGTTGACTTGTGTGTCTTACTTAGGTGTTCTTCCATGGAATGCGTTCCCTGGCAAGGTGTGTGGCTCCAACCTTCTGTCCATCTGCAAAACAGCTGAGGTGAGTGGGTCATTGGGTTATTGTACAAAGAAATGGCAAGATCCATGTAAACCTCTACTTATAGCCTTCGATTTTAAGTATTACAGCTTGTTTTTTGCTTTACTGGATTTTAGTTAGCAGATTGCCTTCTACAAACTATTAGCTGCGTATGTATAAGTCAATGAACATATTATGTCTGTTTTTCCCAGAGCTGCATAGAGAGCCTTCCATTCCAGAACTTACTCTCCTAAAAGAGAAATTCGTAGCTTTAGGTAACAATAGAGCTTAATGGCAAAATCCCCCCAAAGAAACATTTCATTCTTTTAGTTAAAAATCTTATCCAAAAAATGGGTTGTGCACAGAGACAGTCATCGGTTTTATAAAACACTTTCAGTTTAGAACTTCTCGATCGCTAATGAGAAGTTATAAAAAAGTACATTTGAGGAAGGAAAACAGTTTATTGAGAATGGATATTATGCACAAATGAGGCAAAGGAATGAAAGTAAATCTTGAGGAAGAAGCCAGTCAACTATTTCTGTGAAAGCACGATTCAAATTTGTGCTTTTGACTTAAAACTTAGGGATCCTGAGCACAATTACAGAGATCAGTGGATTATTTGGGAGCACTATTCTATTTTATCCATACTCTGTTCTGGGCACTATGGAGCTAGGCGCTATGGTAATATTGAAGAATGGGGTGCAATCTACACTCAAGGAAGTGACAGCTTAGAGCTACAGACTTAACACACGGAGAGCTATCGGCACACTCGGAATGCTGCCTTCACGATCCACAGCAGAGCTGGTGCAAAAAATAGTTGTCCCTTTTGTATTTTCTTACAGTTCCAAATGACCTTCCACCTGTTTATTGCTGCATTTGTGGGAGCTGCAGCCACACTGGTTTCCCTGGTGAGTTGTCTTTGAGTGGTTTTGGCAAATTAATAGTCCTGCACTAGGGTGCGCAAAGCTGTGCTGAGCGGCAGAAAGGTAGACACCTTTTAACCTTGACATGCTGGAGAGAAGCTGTTGAGAAGAGACAGCCAAGTGTAGAGACTGTGCATGTCTGTTTTGGGTTGACAAGGCAAAAGAACTTCAGAAATTAGACAGGCACAAATAGGGTGATGTGCAGAGAGACGAGGTAAGAGATTCATAGTCAAGTGTGATGATATTTAGCACTTACAGAGCATGTCCTAGTGCCAAATGCTTTGCAGTCATAAATTAGTTAATTCTCAATACACCCTGCTTAGATCAGTGACAAGAACACCAAAACACCCCTAACATGGTTTCCTGTAGCCTGAAATTCTATATTCTGTAAATATGAACCCATCTCGGACACACTCCAAGGGATTTAGTTACTCTCCTGAAAACCTGGACGACCCTCCTAACATAATTGTTACCGCTATAACGCAACTCTGTGTCCGCGGCTGTGGTCACGGCGCTGCAGTCCAGCGTGAATACAGTGCATCATTCATGGTTCAGTTTAAAAACCCAAGGCACTGAAGGGTGAAGCAATTTGTCTGCAGTCATTGAATAAGAGGTGAAAAGACAAGGCTATGCCTGCAGAACCCCTCGCCCCTGCTGCCGAGGCTTGTATAGAGTGAACCATTGCTCACACAGTGCAATAAGTGGGTACAGTAAGCAGGGGAGGGCTGTGCTGCGGGGCGCGGCTGTGAGTCTGTGGCACGCGCCCTCCAGGTCACTCGGACCGTGGCTATGAGCATGACAGAGCCCATGTATCACTCACTGGCCTGAGGAAAGCTCGGAGCTGGTCTTAGCACAGGTGTGGGGGGAAAACAATCTCTGTCCAGTTCATTCTCTGGGTCTGGGTGGATGGAGAGAAGTGTCTCCCAGAGGGCCCCAGTCAAGGCTGGAGGGTGAAAGCCCAGGAGGTGCTGCTTTTTTGCAGAGTGGGAGTTGTTCCTTTACTTAGCGATGATTTGATTCCTACCCTTCCTCATTCCCAAGAAGAATGGCAAGGGGAAGCTTCCTTCTCTACTCTCACTCATATTTTCTCTTCTGTTCCCTACAGCTCACCTTCATGATCGCTGCCACTTACAACTTCGCCGTTCTTAAACTCATGGGCCGAGGCACCAAGTTCTGATCTCCTGTAGAAATTTCCCTTTCTCTAATAGCGAGGCTCTAACCGCACAGCCTACAATGCTGCGTCTCCCACGTTAACTCTTTGCCTTTGCCACTGACTGGCCCTTTTCTTACTTGATGAGTGTAACAAGAAAGGAGAGTCTCGAGGGGATTCAGGTCTCTTGGTGGACTCTCCCCTCTTAAGTACCTCTTTTAGTCATTTTGCTTCACAGCTGGTTCCTGCTAGAAATGGGAAATGCTTAAGGTGGTGACTCCCCAACTGCAAGTCACAAAGCAATGGAGGCTCTAATTCAATTGGCCAGCATCTCCTGACGACCAGGAAGCGTTTTCTGCTCAGAGGGCACTTCCACTGATGGAAACAAAGTGGAAAGAAAGATGCTCAGGTAGAGGGAAGGGAGGTTCCAGGTCCCCTGCCATCTAGAAGGGCCAGCTCTAGTCTCCTTGGTGGACAAAACAGAGAACTCACTCCTGTCTCCCTGCTACCACTGAAGAAAAAAAGAATGCCAGCAAAATAATAAGAGCATTTACCCAAATCTCCCTATTGCAGCTGGGAGAAGGGGGTCAAAGCAAGGATCTTTCACCCGTAGAGAGAGAGCACTGACCCCAATGGGGATGGGTTATTAAGGCCCTAACTCAGCCAACCTTACTTACAGCATCAGAGAGCATAGTGTCTGTGTAGACAGAGGGGGCACCTGGCCTCACACCTTGTTAGAGAAGAGAGAAAGTGTGTTGTCAGCGTCTTCTCACTCCCTTCTCCTTGATAACAGCTACCATGACAACCCTGTGGTTTCCAAGGAGCTGAGAATAGAGAGAAACTAGCTCAGATGAAGAAAGACTGGCCACAGGAGCAGCAGTTGCTTATGGCTAATGGTGTTAACTGAGCCAGCCCTCTGGTAGACACAGGACAGATAACCCTTTGGATAGCATGTCTTTTTTTTTCTGTTACTTCGTTGTGTTCTCTGGCCTCTGTCATATCTTCACAATGGTGCTCTTTTCAGGGGGTAGTGTCCATTCAGTAGTCATCCTAGATGATTTGAAGATCTTGATTTGTTTCAGAATGATGCCCGTTTCCTATTTTCCAGTTTGCTTATTACTTGTTTAGGGTGGTCCCAGAAAGGTTTGGAGAATGATTCTTTATGATTCTTTAAGAAATGAAAATTGGATATTAAGCATCATGAGTGTTATTTAAGATGGACTCATGACACACATCTATTCGGAGTGTCTACAAATTATTTTGCAGAAACAAATTTTGGTGAATTTGAACCTCCGTTGGAATGACCTGTTTGTTCTTTTTCAGCTAGTGGGAGATGGTTTGATTTAGCAATGTTACCTAAGCATGTTAAAGAGTCAGGTTTAACACACGGGTTATTCTCACCTGCTGTAGATCATATTACCAAACACACCAGTCATCAGCTATTTAGCTAAGGTTCCACAGCAAAGCAAAGGTGGAAGAGTTTGAAGCCAGAAGAGTTCCTGGGTCTCAGTGTTCTCTTTCTGTGCTTGTTAACGCTGGGTTAAAAAATAAAAGGCTGATTGGTTTTTATTGAAGGAAATTTTTTTTTACAGGTGTGACTATAGGAGGCTCTATTGATTTAAAGAATTGTTTTGCTCCCTTCCCCACCCCACCCACACCCCCAAGTGGTTTCAGCAATGTTTAGGGAGATGTAATATCTTTACAAAGAGACACTTGATATTTATTTTCAGACCAGTATACAAGATAGAGTTCCAGGCTGCATAGAGGGAGGAGATGGAAAAGGTTCTGTAAGAAACCAATCAAGATCAAGGAAAGTGAAGTAATCCATACCTTGTGTTCTGTTTTGATTTAATAACATAACAAATAACCTTCCCTGAAAACTTCCCATGCATACAGACACACATATACACACACGAAGAGAGTTAATCAACTGAAAGTGTTTCCTTCATTTCTGATATAGAATTTCAATTTTAACACACGTAAAGGATAAATGTTTAGAACTTATCTTACAAAATGTATTTTATAAAATTAAAGAAAATAAAATTAAGAATGTTCTCAATCAAACTTCGTGTCCTTTGAGTAAATTCTTCCTTTCAACCCCATGAGAGAAACTCCAATAATTGTACCTGTATCGTGCTGTGTGCAAGGAGCTTATTTATTTCTTCACATCGTCCAAATCATTTTCACAATTTTCTGAAATAGAGAAGATAAATCCCTCCTATTTTTTATAGCTGTAGACATGAAGAAACAGAGGCAGAGTAAATTACCCAAAGCGACCCAGTAAGCACATATCTGAGCTAGAACTCGAACTCAGAACTTGATGCCCATTTGTGGCCTGTTTTAAGGTTTCTTTTCTCTTAGACATTGAGTGTTCTGCGAATTCAGAGTCAAATATATTTACTTCTTCAATGCGATAATAGTGCCCAGCACCAGTGTGTTTAGGATGAAGTTACTGTCACCTTTCCTTGGGATGTTTGGACACTGCATAATGAGCACTAGTGCAGCATAATAGAATAGTGCTTAATTTTATCTGGAAAGCTCTGGATGAAAGGATAATACTGTGGGGGCAGAGCAGAGAGGGTAGGGACCGTGTAAGCTTAACCAGGCTGTGGCACGGCACTATTGCAATCAATCCATGACACTTCTACCTGGGATGCAAGTCCACTAGCCCACCAGGGACCCAGCGTCAGATCCCCATTATAAACCGAGGCTAGACATTGGCACTGTTGCCCAGCACCCCAGCCACCAGCCTAAAGGAAGCTGACTTCAAATTAGCTGTAGATTCATGGTCCGATAGTTGCAGCTGGCACAGAGCATAATTGGAGAGAAAGGAGAATTTAGCTGGGGGCAACAGGTCAGTCACCAGTCAAGGAGCTCTGTTCAGAAGCAGTTTCAATTGAACCTCCTGATTTCTGCTTCACCGCAATTAATATTCTTCAAGCAAGTCTGGTTGGATGACTTTAAGACAAAAAGAATAAAACTATGACAAGGACTTATTTTTAGACACTGGCAAACAAGGACATAGCACCATATTTTGGAGAATTGATTCAGGGTGCTATAGAGTGAATGTATTTTTGCCTCAGAGGAGCGGAAAGCCAGTTCCCAAGAAAGCTGTATTCTCCATCTGCCCTTATTTGGCTCTGCCCTCTGGGACCGATCTATAGATGGAGTTTCCAGGCTCTCAGAAGCTGAGAACATCTCCAGTCTCTCAATTGAGCCCATTGTTCTTAGCTCTCCCACACACCATAAACCTCCTTTCTCTGACTAAAAGAGCTCTCTTTGTGCTTAAATCAGTCAAAGATCAAGATGTAGCGGTATAAACAAGAAACAAATTTTACAGCTACACTTGTATTGCTTTTCCTATCCTTGGGAGCAGAACCAGGTGCAGTTTTGCAGGGTGTGGAAGTTGAAGCTCTGTCCAGAGCAACATTTGTTCATTCATTAATTCAGTCTACAAACATGCACTGAGCCCCTACTAACCCTTGTGCTAAATCCTGGGATTTTCAAGTTTGGGGGCAGTGTGGGCAGGAAGGTGCTTAAAATATGATCTCACACTCAAGACTCACACTCAGCCTCAATGAAAGCAGAGAGGCCTCCCAGGGTGGGGTGGAATGGAGGCAGGGAGAAGCACGCAAGAAGCAATGTGACCAGCTGACTGCCACAGGCATCTGAATGCCCTGCTCAGCATGTGGGAGAGGTGGTGGTGAAGGGCCATGCTTCACGTGGCTCTGGTTTTCTAGGGCCTTGATAAAAACAAAACTCCAATTTAGAGCCTTGGCAACTTGTGACTGGCCCTATCTATGTCACCCTGCTTCTTGCCTTACATGTGACAATGTTTATGCACACACTGTTACAATGCATGTGCATGCTTCGCCCACTCAGTCATCTAGGGGGTCAGAGGGCACATAGACCAGGATTTATATAAACACAGGCTATTCAGCTCAGCATTTGCTCTCCATCCAGGCGAAATCTGAAAAGCCAAGGAATGGTGATATAAGCTACAAGGGGCTTCTCTCTTGGAATTTCTGTATGTAAGCACCGACAGTGTGTCTATGTTGACATTGACAAGATGGAAGACATATTCATTCTTACACAGAAAAAGTCAATACCTGGCCTTTCTCTCCATCAATAGGTGGGTAAAGAATTCAAGTCAATATCTAAAAATCGGGGAAGGTTTTTCTTGTTCATCTCCTCGCTTTGAAACAAACCATGCTCTTCAAAATGTTCACTGTCCTGTAAAGTTTGGTATCTGGTACTCCTTGAACTGAGCTACTTTATTCCTAAGGAAAGAAAAAGAAGATACAGTACTGAGTATTTCCCGAAGAGGAAACCACCAAAGGGAAATCCAACCTTAACATTTTATTGAAATCTTCAACAAATATTTATTTATCACATTCTCTGAGCCAAGTGTTCTACCACATGCTGATAATGTGGCAGGGGATAAAACAAACAAATCTCTGCCCTCTTCGAGCACAACTGAAGACAAAAAAACACAAGAAGGGAAGTGTGGTAGAAAATTAGACCGACATCCTTTGCCAGAAAAGATGGAAAAGATAGGATCGGGGAGAAATTTGTACAGTCCCATGAGAAACAAAGAGCCAAATAAAAGAAGAGGAAGGCATACAAGTCTTTATCTAGAGAAAGTGGCCTGCCGTGTTATGGTGTTTAGGGCTGGGGAATGTTCAATGGCCCTTGTAGCAACATGGATAGAGCTAAAAGGGATTATGCTAAATGAAATAAGCCAGAAGGAAAAAGATAAATATCGGATAGTTTCACTTGTAGGTGGAATGTAGGGAAATGGAACAAAGGGTCAGGAAAAAGACAAAACTTGCAGGCTGGCCATAGATCTGAGGCATACAACAGGAGATGGAGAGGGAGAAGGGTTAAAACAGGGAAGGGAAGAGTACAAGAGACTATGGTGATGATCACAGGTGCTATTGATACAGGGCAATATGGGGCACTATACTTGACCAAGGACACTGCCCAAATATTATCACTGTCTGAGTTCTTCACCCATGCGCTCAATTGCAAGATTACTCAGGTTCAGATAACAACAATAATGGGATTTATTTAACAAACCAGGGAGAAACAGAGTTACTGAGGCCAAAACTGGTTGTTTACCTCACCAAAGCAGTGTCCAGTATTTTCAAGTCCTAAACACAAAGGCCACCAGGATGGCGTCTTCCCACCACTGAGGACGCAGAGCTCCTCTCCTGAACAATAGCATGATCACAAGATGGCGTCTTCCTACCACCGAGGGCCTGGAGCAGGCAGCGGCCGGACTATAGCCCAGGTTCCAACTCACAAAGGCAGAAGACGACACAACAGGCGATGCTTGCAGGAGATGCTGAAATGCCCCAGCGCAGCACCAGACAAGTGACACTCAAAAGAGCAGCTACAGCAGCTGAATGACCCAACAAATGGCCACACTCACAGCTCAGTGAGGCGCCTTCTCTGGGTCTTCGCCTTCCCTGTGAGGCTGTAACAGCAGCAAAACTGGAAACAGGTTCAGTCACTCGGTTACCTGCAAAGCCTCCGAACTTTTCCTCTCTGAGGCTGGTTGCTGGAAGCCTCTCCACGTTCTTCAGAGGCTTGCAACAGCCTTCTGGAAGATTGGCATGGTGGGGGCAGGAATCTCTGACCCCAGAATCACTGAAGATCTGAAAACACTGAATCCTGAAGACTGAATCCTGGGGGCTCCTTCTGCAGTCTCTTATATTTCTTATCAGTCTCTACCCCAAAATGTAATGCTTTATTTGCATCCCCCTGGGGCTGTCTATCCCCACCAGCACCCCCTTCTAGGGGGCACCACCTGTAACAGTCTTTGGCTTCAGCCACCCGTTACTATGGGAGAACTATGGGGACTACACCTGAGGGGAGAAATCAAATGCTGTCTCAAAATGAAGAATGATGTAAGAAAATAATTTTAATCATAAAAATTTAAAAAATGTTAAATGCCCTTTCACTTCTTTGCTTACCAACATGAACAGTAAGCAGCTCTGGGCTCCAAAGGAAGTCGCTTGACTGATATGCCACCATTAGTATATTGTAGTCTGTTATTTTCAAACATGAAAGGGAAATTCACAAAGCTGGATTCTGAGGATTCCAACACAAAACCAAACAGGACACCTGATATTTGAAAATGTAGAGATGACTTTAATTCTATTTGATGACACGAGCTCACATGCAGAGGAACAAAAAAGAAGGGAAATGAGGCCCCTTGAGAAATGCTCTTTTCCAGGCCCCCAGATATACCAAATATGAATTGGATGTAATATTATTTGATTTGAAATCTGAAATCAGCCCACATTGACAAAGATAAGATCAGAAGAGCAACATAAGTATTCTTCCATATGTCGATTTTATTATCACTGGCTGGGAGTCCATTCATCCTCTGGTCATCGCCACATGTTTTTGATGGCGCAACTCTATCAGTAAAACATGTTAGAGCAACACTCCCTTCTCCATGTTTTTGCTGCTCAAATGTGATGAGGAACAAAGCAGCGTCAGCATTGCCTGAGAGTGAGTTAGAAATGCAGAATCTCAGGTCCTGCCATGGAACTACTGAACCAGACACTGCGCTTTAAAAAGGTCCTAGGATGACTTATGTACACATTAAAATTCCAGAAGATTTTCTACATGTAATTTTATAAAAATGCACTAAAATGTATAATATGCTTATGTTTAAAATATTATTTCCATATACTGCTATAAAGCATGCAAACAGAACATTGAATAGTACACATTTTGTTACATTTGTTTTTTTCTTCCTTTCCAAACTCAGAGCCAATATGTGTGTACCTGTGTGTGTGTGTGTGTGTGTGTGTGTGTGTGTGTGTGAATTTTTTTCCTTGAACCATTAGATGCCATGTCCATTTGTGGCTAATACTTTAAATACTTCATTATTTCCTAAAAACAAAAGATGTTCTTTTTTTTAAAAGATTTATTTATTTGTGCCTACAAGCTGGGGTGTAAGCCAGAGGTGTGAGGTGGTGAGAGGGTTCACCAGAGACAGAGAGGGGAGCAGAACAGGCAGATCGACTGAAGTACACTGCTGAGGGGAGCAGCAGGTGAGGCAGGAGAGGTCTGCTGCGCCATGTGGGAATCTCCCTGGATGGGTATCAAACTCGTGCTGCAGTGGCTCTGGATAGCTTCATAGTGCTGTGCTTAACCCGTTGCGCCACCAGGGAGGCCCAAAAGATGTTCTTTTGTATGACCACAGTATTATTATCAAATTCAGAAAATTGTCACATGGATTTACTGCTATTATTTGATATGAAGTCAATATTCCATCCCCCCCCCACACACACACCTAATTGTCCTATATAGAAAAAACTTCTCCCCGATCCAGGACTCAGTCAAAACCATTTGCAGTATGAAAATCTCTTTCTAAGGTTGACAACTATTCTCAGGCCTCCACCAGGGCAGTGGCTATACTTTTAGTACCCACTGACAGAGCAAACATTTAAAATCTATCATTTCTCTTTGCTGCATCTACTGCGAAAATGAACACCATTCTCAACAATCAGATTGTGGACATTCCAGAAAATGTCAACATCTCCCTGAAGGGTCTCCCTGTTTTGTGTGAAGTGCGCCAGAGGCACCCTGTGAAGCGGCTTTAATCACATTATTGTCAACTCAGTCTCCTTGGAAAGAGAAATAAGAGGCTCCAGATTGACAAATGGTGGAAAAATAGAAAGGAACTAGCTACAGTTTGCACTCTCTGTAGTCACGTACAGAGAACATGGTCAAGGGTGTTACTCTGGGCTTCCTTATAAAATGAAGTCTAGGTATGCTCACTTCCCCATCAATGTTGTTATTTAAGAGAATGGGTCTCCTGTTGAAACCCAAAATTTCTTGTGTGGAAAAAAATACATTCTCAGGGTTTGGATGAAGCCAGGCACTGCTTGTTCAGTATCTGAAGCACAGAAATATGAGTTAATTTTTGAAGGAAACAACATTGAACTTGCATCAAATTCAGCTGCTTTGATTCAGCAAGCCAAGACAGTTAAAAACAAGGATATCAAGAAATTCTTGGATGGTATCTATGTTGCTGAAAAGGGAACAGTTCATCAGGCTGATGAAATAGATTTAAGTTGTCCAGCTACAGAAACAGCAAGATACCGGATGATTTCTCAGACTTAATTGTGATATATCTTTAAGATGCAATGAGTCTATTGAAAATAATAACAAAATTTATCATCAACTCACTCTCACGCTTTCAAAGCATTTTCTTATAGAAAATTTTAAATATGCACAAAAGTAAAGACTGGTGCAGTCTCCTCTATGTAACCATCATTTTAACAACGATCAGTATTCAATACACTTTAAAATGAACTTGTAGTTTATTGATGTCCAGACACACGCAGACATCATTCATTCATTCTACTGACGATCCTTGGTGTTCGAATGAACAAGGTGACCCCTTGCAAAAATGCTTTCATTTTCTACCTCCATACTCCCCACACCCTACTCCAAGTAGACAAAGGAACAAACTTTTGGAATCATTCCACCTTGGAGTCTAAAAATCTCTTTGGGATTTAAACCATACCAACAAGTGGTAACATATTTGAATCACTTCATATTGGTTCCTTTGGCTTTTTTTTTTTTTTTTTTTTGGTGAATTGCTGTTTTGTGAT
Organism: Scalopus aquaticus; assembly: GCA_004024925.1. Taxonomy (NCBI): domain Eukaryota; kingdom Metazoa; phylum Chordata; class Mammalia; order Eulipotyphla; family Talpidae; genus Scalopus; species Scalopus aquaticus. Next base: position 7,948 of record PVIJ01010118.1, on the reverse strand, counting down.
GTCAGTGACCTATATTAAGGGGTGTTTTCAAAATGCAACCCTACACAAGAGTGGCTGTGTTTACTATGGGCATGGTTTTATGGGTGTCATTCATTACACTATATTTATCCAGAAGGCTACAGTGGATACATTTCTCTGCAGTCTCTGTATCAAAAATAGCTGTGCTTTGAGTGGTTGAGCAGACTGTCATTATGATTACTGATGTTATAGAGTTTGGGACACATATTTTTTCTGGAACACATTTATTCCTTTAGTAATTTAATCCATTTCTGATGTGTTGAAACAATTCCAAAACAAACTCTTGCTTTGTTGGGTTATTTTCTTACCCTCTTTTCCCTTTCATCTCTATGGAGCTCTTCAGGGTGATCAGGATGGAGAGATAAAGAAACAGTTTAAGGGCCTCCCTGGTGGTGCATCGGTGAGCGCTGTGCTGTGGAGCTGTCAGCAGCGTGAAGCAAGTTCGACGCCCAGCGGGGAGCATCCCACACGGTGGGGCAGACCTCTCCTGCCTCGCCCGCTGCTCCCCTCAGCAGTGTATTTCTCATCTGCCTGTTCTGCTCCCGACTCTGTCTCTGGTGAACCCTCTCGCCCTCCCACGCCTCTGACCTGTACCCCAGCTTGTATGTATAAATAAATAAATCTTTAAAAAAAAAGAAACAGTTTAAGATATGTTTTCCCCAGTTCTCACTTCAAACTTGAAAATTCATAAGCCTTGAAAACATTAGGCTTAGATGTCGTTTTGTCAGTGAGTTAATATAAGGATTCATATATGGTAAATTAACATCTACTCTCAACCAGACCTGGGCATATTGGATACTTCAGACTTAATGAGAACTCCAGGCTCTTTGTTCATTATTAATACATCAGCCTGGAAGATGCCCTGTCTGGCAAACACATCTAGAAATAGATACAAGTTTGAATTAAAATGGTTCCATTTCCAAAGCTTCTCCTTTCACAGGTAAGGGACTCTTTTTTTGAGTTCATTAACTCTTTTCTATGATAAAAGCCCATGGGGGCGAATTCCCAAGACTGTTTTCCATATTCTGGCATTCTACTATTGAATCAAGGAGTATGAGGAAAATAATACAAATAAATTTTGATGTGACATTTTTAATTTATTACATTTTTGAGATAATAGTAGTTTACAACACCATGTATGTTTTAAGTGTATAACTTACCCCAATAACTCGATATCTCACACCACACCCACTGCCATCATCTACTACCAACCAATTGGTCTCCTTTATCCCTTTCGTCTCTATGGTTTCTGTTCTGTTGTCCAAAACTAAGGGTTGAGGTTTTTTTTTTAAGTTTTGTTTGCGCATTTCCTTTCTTACTCTTTATAGTCCACAAATGAATGAAAGCATAGATATTAGTCTTTCTCTTTTTGACTTATTTTATTTAGTGGAACCCCCTTAAAATCCATCCATGTTGCAAATGGCAAGATTTATCCTTTTATAGCTGAGTAGTATTCCATTGTGTATATATACCACATCTTTATTCCTTCATCCATCATGAGGGACTGACAATGTTTGAATTATTTCTATATCTTGGCTATTGTGAAGAGTTATGAAATTTGATCTTAAAAAGCACATGTCATACATTTTTTTGGAAAAGAGAATGAGATAAATTAAAAGAAGTAGTTTTCAATTCTAAACTATCTGGGGATTATTGCTTTAAAATGTGGTTACCGAAAATGTGAATCCACTGTAGACTCTGCATCATTCCCTCCACCTCTGCCTTCCTGGGTACGATATCAGTAAAACTGTGACTTCTGTGTTGATGCTCATGGACCCTCATCCAGAGTGTTCCTGCACCCTATTCTCCCAGCCCGAGCTCTCACCTTGTACCCATTTATAGTAGCACTGCTCCCAATTCGAGCACTTAAGCAGACACAATACTCCAGCCTCTCCTAGAAGCGTGACTCAGACTTGTTCTTACCAGTGGGTCTCACCACCCTCAGGTACCCTGCTCCTGCTAAATGGTGGCAGGCCTTTTAGTGCCACTGACATGTCTGAACCTCTCTAGATTTTCTTACTGTTGAGCCCAGCTTCTGTACTCTGCTCACCCTAGTGGAGTATTAATAACTAACTTGTTTTACCAGAGGATCCTGAAATATGATTGAAGACCTGGAAATAGAATAATAAGCACACATAACTTCCTTTGTGGACCAGCATTGCTCTTAGTGCTTTGCAGCTATTTACTCATGCAAGTCTCACAATGATCTAGAGATGAGTACTTACTATTATTCTCTTTCTGATTTTAGTAATGAAGAAACTAAGGTACAGATAATATGAATACATTGACTAAAGTTACAAGCTGGTAAGTGGTGGAACAAGACTTTTTAACCACTTTTTGGAGGCATGATTAACACACAAAAATCCATAGACATTTACATATTACAACTTGATGCATTTGGAAATAAGTATATACTGTGAAACCTTCATCACTATCAATACTATGAACTTGGCCATCACCTCCAAACTTTCGCGTAATGCCTTTGTTTTGTTTATGTAATGACACTTAATATAAGACCTACTTTCTTAGCAAAATTCTAAGTATACAATGCAGTATAGTTAATCATAGGCCCTAGTTGTAAAGTAGATCTCCAGAACTTATTTTATTTTCATAACTGAAACTTTGTATACTTTAAACATCTTCCCTTTCTCCCCTAGCCTCCCCAGCCCCCAGCAAGATCTAAACTAGGTAGTCAGATTCCAGGGTCTCTGCACTTAACAGCTTCTCTGTGGTCCTCCTGAGAGGATAGAGCAGGACCACCGAGGCCGGCAGCCTGTCAGGGGGGATGCTGGCGACGAGAACCACCAGTGGAAAGCACCTGACAGCTCAGTGAGAAAGTACGTGCAAGACAGAAGGGGAAAGAGGTGAGATGCAGCCTTAACCACAAAGATGCAGGTTGTTACAAAAGATGTTGAAAGCAGCTAGTACAGATGCAAGGAAAGGGGGGAAAAGGAGGGCAAGCAAATAAAATGCCGGGGTGATGAGTACCCTCCTCGTGCCTGTGAGGTTCCTGCCTGCATTAAAGCCTTTGCTTGCTGAATGCAAGTTCGTGCCCGGTCCTCCTCCGGCGACCTGGGCACACAAGAGCCCGACCCTAGACTCCAGCGGCGGTCCCAGCTCCTCGGGGATTCGCGCCTCGCTGCCAGCACAGGGACACATCTGCTCAGACTAGAGCAGTGCTTTAAAATTGAGCAAAACATTTTATATAACAAAACTGTCCAGTTTGTTTTGGGAAGGGAGAGGTGTTGTTGTGGACAAAGTGAGATTAGTGAGAACAGGATGCTGAGGTCCAAAACAGGCTAATCAAAACTTGGAACATCCAGTTCCTGCCGTGAGGAAGAATCCCAGCTTAAATGCCACTGTGCAAATTATACAGCCACATAAAATCAGACAGTGTAGAACAAGTTTTATCAACAATAAACAGCTAAAAAAATCCATGCTTCGTGAAATACCAGTATATAATTTACTGGGATACCAGCATACTTAAAGATAATATTAAATACACTAGGGTGGATGCCTGGGATGGGAGAGGGAAATGGGAGTAGGGAGCATGGAAGCAGGAAAAGCAGACACAGGGAGAGAGAACGCTTACCTGGAATAATGATGGAACAGACCAGGCGGGTGAGCTGACTATCCTCTATAGCTGACAGCAGGGGAGGAGTAGGAGTGATGGGAGCACGGCAGAGAGACAGAGGGGAGCTGGGTGGTGGTTTGCGGGTGGATTATTGGTGGGAGGGCCGCACTTAAGGCAAACAATAACTATAGAAGGATGACCCACAATGCAAGAAAGTAAATATATATATGAAAATTTATTAAGATAGAGGATCAACTCAATTTTTACCTATCCAGGGGTCAAATAAAATAAACAATTGCTCTGCATTGGAATTCTTGGTTCTTGAGTATACGCATACTTTTTCTGGCTCATTATAGGAGTTTTTGATAGATGGCAAGGACTAAAATCTAAGAGGTGGCTGTGTAAGAATAAAACGTTGTAACCTTTGCTTTCCTGAAAATAAATTCATGCTGAAAGTTATTTTGTGATAGATTATATTTGAAGAATGCCATGGAGATATAGCTCACACACAAACAATTGACCCATTGAAAGTGAACAACCCAATGGATTTTACGTCTTTTACAGAGTGGTGTAATCATCACTACAATCCGTTTTAGAATACTTCTGTCTCTCCCAAAAGAAATACCCCACCCCCATTAGTAGTCCCTGTTCTCCCACCTCCATATTGCCAGCCCCAGGCAACCACTAAACTATTTTCTGTCTCGATGCATTTGTTCCTCTGGACAACTCATTTACATAGGCTCATACAATAAACAGTCTTTGTGTCTCTGTCTTGGCATATTCTTAAGGTTCATTCTTATTGTAGCATATACTAGTACTTTGTTCCTTTTATACCAATAATATGTCTTCTAATTGCTGACTAATATATCCGAGTACCAAGAAATATATATATTCCATTGTGTGGCCATACTGTATTTTATCTATTCTTTATCAATGAATATTTGAGGCATCCTACACTTTGACTATCATGTATAATATTGCAATGAACATTCCTGTATAAGTTCTCATAGGTTTTCAATTTTCTTAGGTATATATCTAGGAGTAGAATTGCTGAGCCACATGGTAATTGTATGTTTAACTTTTTGAGAAACTGCCAGACTTTTTTAGAGAGGCTGAAATCGTCTATATTTCCAACAGCAATATATGAAGAAGTTTCAGATTTCTCTACATCCTCACCAAACTTGTTATTATCTCACTTTTTGATTATAGCCATCCTAGTGGGTGTGAAGTGGTATCTCATTATGATTTTGATTTTCATATCACAGATGACTAATGATGTTGAACAACATATATACTGGTTGGTCATTTGTATACCTTTGGAGAAATACCTAATACCTACTCACATCCTTTGCCCATTTTTAATTGGGTTATTTATCTTTTTATTATTGCATTGTAAAAGTATTTCACAGATTTTTAGCTACAAGTCCTTTATCAGATATACTATTTTCAAGTATTTTCTTCCTTTCTGTGAGTTGTCCTTACTTTCCTTATGGTTACTTTGAAGCAAAAAATCTTTCATTTTTAAAGAACTCTAAATTGCTATTTTTCTTTTGTTACTCTTATAATATTTAAGAAATCATGACAAAATCCAAGTCACTGATTTTCTCCTAAGAATATTATAATTGTAATGCTTCCAACTAGGTCTATGATCCATTTTGAATTACTTTATATTGCATATGGCAAGGGTGTGACTTCATTCTTTTTGTCATTTTATCACCTTTTCAAAAAACAACTTTTGGCTTCATTGATTTTTTTCTAATTCTCTATTTCATTTATTTACATGCTCGTCTTTGTTATTTTTTTAGTTAACTATTCTTTTTCTGGTTTCCTAAGGTGAAAGCTACTGATTTGAGATCTTTCATCTTTAATGTAGGTGTTTACAGCTATAAATTTCCCTCCAAGCACTACTTTCACTTCATCCCCTAAGTTTAGGTTTATTGTCACTTTTATTTTCAAGCATCTCAAAGTACTTCCTAATTTTCCTGTGATTTCTTCTTTTACTTCTATTTTATTTAGGGGGATGTACAATTTCTGCATACTTGTGAGTTTCCCAAATTTCCTTTCGTTGTTGATTTCTAATTTCATTCTATTGAGGTCAAAGGACATTTTTTGAATAATTTCAACCCCTTTAAATTTATTAAAACTTGTGTTATGATATAACATGATCTTTCTTGGAGTATGTTCCTTTTGCACTGGAGAACATGCATTGTGCTGTTTGGGAATGAAGTTTTTCTATAAATGACTGTTAGTTCTAATTGGTCTACAGTATTTTTCAAATTTTCTGTTTATTAATCATCTGTCTAGTTCTATCTTCTATTGAAAGTAGGGTTTGAAGTCTCCAATTATTATTGTTAAATTGTTTATTTCTTCCTTCCCTTCTGCCTGTCTATTGCACCACATATTTGGGGGCTCTGTTGTTAGATACATATAAAAGGGGTAGATTCTTGAAGGTTGCTCAGTTTCCATTTCTGTCACAGAGATAGGAGAATGTATATAGACTTCAGGAAGAGATTTAACCAGATCTCTTCATGATAGTCTTGAAGATAAATGGAAAAAATATTATTAGATAACATAGTTAGGTGGGTTTTTCATAGTTGAAAAATGATTGTACCCTTAAAGTTCTTATTAGTGGGTTTATGTCAATCTTAAGGGTTCTGTCCTTGAGCACATCCTGTTCAAACTTTTAATAAATGACTTAGGTAAAGACATAAAGTGCTTACTTATTAAATCTGCAGATAAGAGTTGAGAGTGATAGTGGCTGCCACAATTAGAATAAGAAACTAGCTTAACAAATTGTGACCAGGGGCTGGCTCTAACATCATGCAATTTACCAGGGCTAGTTGTATTCATAGAGCATTAACTGCTGAATTCACTATAGTAATAGCCTCTATCCAGAGCTCTTTCAGTGAATTGCCCTAGTACAAGGTAGGAGTACATAATGAGCAAGAACACATGAAAAAACCAACCAAGAGTAAATCAATAATGAGCTTCTGGTGTATAGGCCAGGGCTTGCCAAGAACTACTTGAGGAAGAGAAAAAGGAAAGGAGGGAGGAAGGAAGAAAGGGAAGAAAGCATGGTGTGACTACAAAGAAAGCCAATATAGTTTCAGATTGAATTAGCAAGTTGACTATCTTGAGAAAATTCCATAGCCGTGAAGTTCTTGGAGGAAGAATACTAAGAATCTAGTAATCTAGTGGGGATGTCTCCTTGTGACTCAAAGCTTGCTCCATGTTCCTTATCCAGGACACAGGTTAGATCCCATGTTAGTAGATAAAGCAACTGATGGTTGAAATTTACTATGTGGTGTTCAAACACATCTAAAATGACAGCTTAGGAGAAATGTTGACAAATTAGAGTTTTCTCTGTGGTCAGTGCTCAACCACCAAAGGATCACCCCAGACTGTCCTTCCACGACCCACTTCTAGTGCTGGCAATGCTATCTTTTCCTGTCATTACAAAAGAAACCTGATTGCTGTCATTCAGAAGAGCCTTTCCCTGCCCTTAACCCAATCCATTCGCCTTACTAGAATCAGAGGCCACTTTAAAAAGGCAATTCTGATCTCTAGCAAATTTTCTGTTTAAATCCCTTTACTGAAAGCCTACACTGTCAGTGACTCCCCTGTAGCCTTCGTCCTCCTCCTCCCCTCCCCGCTGTCACCCCCCCCCCATAATAAGATGCAGTCCTTCTCTGCCTCTCCCACTGTCAAGGGATTTTTCTGGGAAAGAATAACATTTCCTGGGCCTCCTTCACTGAATTATTCATCTGCGCTGCCCGGGCGCAAAACGCCTCATTAAAAGCCCTGGGTGGGAGTGACCTACCTGCCCCAGCCCCCACAGCTAGCCAGAGACAGAGGCCAGGGGAGGAAGGCTCAGCAGCCTGGCTGGGAGGTGTACCAAGGGCCCCTGAGAGGGACTCCCTGAGACCCAGGGAGACAGGAGGGGGATGGCTGAGGTGGAGCTCACCACTGCTGGGTGACCACAGCGCTGTCTGGGGTGTCCTCCTGCTCCTGGGCTAGTATTGCACAAAGGCCCGAGGCCGGATCCCGCCATGCTTCCAGTGGTAGAACCTCCTTCCGGGGCTGAGAAGTCAGAGGGAACCCGTGGTGGCGCTGAGGAGCTCCCAGCCTCTGCCCAGGCCTCGGGGACGCTGCTGGGCTGGGTGAAGTGGGGCAAATGGCCCGCAGTCCCTGGAGGGCATGGCCCGGGCCTGCGGGGCAAGAGAGCCTGGGTGGGGAGGGGAGACCTCTCTCGCGGCTGCGCTCTGGCAGCGGTTGGCTGTGTGACCCTGCACGCGGCTTGGCTTCTCTGTGTCTGAGCAGTCCCTTGCAGAGGGAGGCAGGTGTGTGGTGCAGCCA